>JZKD02S0844506.1:195748-209651 GCA_000966675.3 Picea glauca | reverse complement strand
AGATGTGCACCCAATTTCGGACCCCCCCCCCTTCGCTTAAAGGTAGAATGGAAAGGGTGCTCCGGAATCCAATCCTGACTGTAGATCTGGGATCACAGATTCGGGCCATCCAGATTTGCTCACTACATATCCAACGGTGCAGATGAATTTGAACAAGAGCAGAGGGCAACTGTAGCACGACATAGTATAACTGCCAGAAACCACTGATGGTTTGAGCTAGAGGACTCGAAGACACTTGGGGATGATTGACAGAGAAGGTGACGAGCCTCTAAGAATCTTCAAGAGGGATGAAGATGTTCGTGAAGGAAATTAATAGCTGGATGGGCATTGAGGCCTGTAACTGAAACAGAGAAAGTGAGTTCAACTGGCACAGAGAAGATGAAGAGTCTCAAACTGCCAGAGAGGTTGAGGAATCTCGGTATAACATACAGTGATGTTGGACACGCAGGGCAAACCACCAGAGAAGCTGAAGAGTCACAATGATGATCAGACAAAGCACTCGAGAGGTGGAGGATAACGACGCAGAGTTAGCATGCAGAGGCATTGTGAACATTGCATGCATAAGGTGCACAGAAGCTATAAATACACGGTACATAGAAGAGATGAGGTTGCAGTCACTATTGTAGTTTGTTGTGGTTGTTGTGGTGAAGATGATTCATGTGTGAAGAAGGAGGAGAGTGTAGCAACTGAATAGCATAGAAGAGGAACTGTGTAGTGAATGGACATGGCGCACAAAGCATAAAAAGAAGAAGAACAGACAGTGCAAGTGATGTGTGCATAAAGTAAATGAGGCAGACAAAGAAACGAAAGGCATCAGAACAATGATGAGTCTGGTAAGCCATTGTTGAACATCATATCACTGTAATAAGTTTCAGTAGAAAAGATTTATATTTCAAGGTGGTTGGGAGGAGCTAGGGAGGAATGGTGTCCTCAAAGGTTCAAGTGGTTGCTTGAACACAAGGAGTTGGTGTTTCCTTCTAATTGGCGCTAAAGAAACCAGGGAGTTGGTGCTTCCTTCTAGTTGGTGCTAGAGAAACCAGGGAATTGGTGCTTCCTTCTAGTTGGTTCTAGAGAAACCAGGGAGTTGGTGCTTCCTTCTAGTGGGTGCTAGAGAAAATAGAGAGTTGGTGCTCTCAGCAAGTTGTAGCTTGAAAAACTGAGGTTGTAGCCTCATCATGAGTTGGTGCTCATATGTATGATACTGTAAAGAATGTAACTATTACTTATCATATAAAGAAAAAGAGGTTTTTACCCTGCATGGGTTTCCTCGGGAAATATTTGTCTCTGTGTTTCTCATATATATGATACTGTAAAGAATGTAACTATTACTTATCATATAAAGAAAAAGAGGTTTTTACCCTGCATGGGTTTCCTCGGGAAATATTTGTCTCTGTGTTTCTCATATATGTGAATGATGTTGAAAGTGCCATTGTTTATTTCCCTACATTATTGTGATCATCATTCAATATCTCTACAAAGAGTTTAAAAGAACCATAATTGTTTAAGCACGGTAACAATTGATTCACCCCCCCTCTCAGTTGTCCAACAATATTGATGAGTCATAGTTGATGAGTAGTTGACACGTGATTGGTACATACTTGGTACATGGTTGGATGCACTTGTTTATGCTACAGGTTGAGGTATAGGTTGATGCATGGTTGATGCATGGTTCAGATTTATTGGTACATGTTTATAGTGGTATATCTCACAGTGATAGTGTGATAGTGGTTCCATCATTCTACTTCTACTTTAGGGTGGCAAGACGGGGCAAGGACAGGTGGTTGTAGCCACCTTTCGGTTGTATTCAGAGAACATTGGGGGTTATAGCCTCCTTCTGGTTGTAGCCAGAGAATTGGGGAGTTGGAGCTTCCCTCAGGTTGTAGCCTGAGAAACTAGGGGGTTGGAGCCTCCTTCCAGTTGCANGCTATTACTGATTCACCCCCCCTCTCAGTAATCCAACATTTTCAATATCAATTCCTTTTAGATTAAGCTCTGATAATGCTTTGGCTAATTCCTCATATGGGTATTGTTGGTTCTGAAGGCTGTGAAGAAGAAATTTGTTTCTTTAGAGAATCAATTTGTTATCCATATACCTCCATCTAATCTTTCATTTGTACTATTTTCCTCATCAATTGATTTTTATCATGTTACATTACTTGCAATTATTGTGTTTGAACATGATTAGTTCTAGGTATATTGAGTTTTTTCTTTAATGATTGTATTTTAATGTCTTTTGTTTTCACAAGGCATTGTACAGATGCAATATCTTTTGAATTTTCTCATAAATCAATCACCCATTTCTCAAGTTATTCTACCCTCATTTTCCCAGTCATGTTTGCTAATTTCTCTTGCTTCATCTGATTTCAAATATTTTCGTTCATAGTCTGCAAATTTTTCAATCCAAGAGAAGCTATCATAACATATTTGTTTATCATTTCCCAATTTGTTTGTGAAAATCCATTTTATCAACATATTTGATTACATTTATATCAAGTGATATTTTAGTGACTTTATTTTGATCTTTTGATTCTAATATAGCTATATTTAGCTTTTCCTTTTCATAATCCATAGTAAATAATAATATGGTATGAGATAGTGCTTGATTGCGGATTTGGGGGGAAATATCTTACCTGATTTTCACTCCTTTCTTCTTAATTGTCATGAATTTATGGTACGTATATATTTGTTTTGACTGATTTGTTTCCAATGTTTCCTTTCCAGTTTGACTTCCTGATATATATGCATTTGTTGATGATAAAAATTATATGACAATTGTAGGTTTTGTTGTTAATAGTTCTGACCCATCTTGTGCTATCTGGCTCTTTCTTTTTGCATTTTGTTTTGTCTTTTGCTTCTCTTTTTATTGTTCTTCTTCGGCCTCTGATACTATTTAAGAATATCCTTGACCTTTTATCTTATATGTCTTCTCAAACTGTTATGGAATTTCTATCACTGGTGACCATGATGGATGACTAGAACCATGTTCTTGAACTTGCAGAGTTCTTTGTACATCCTCTAAGCTATATTGATTAGCTAGTAGCTCGAGTTGTGATTTTGGTTGATTATGATAAGGAATTGAACCAAGATCTGTTCTTTTGGTTGAAATTATAGAATGAGGATCATAGATCCACATTTCACCTTGTTGGAATGCCATTTCTTGAAGAATTTTATTTGCATCCTGCAAAGAAACTATGTTGTTCACAATAAAAGGTCCTACCTCTTTTTCCAACTTAAAATTTCTCCTTTGTTTCTTAGACATAAAATGAATATAATCAAAGTTCAGTCTCTTCCTTATAAATTCTAAAGAAAAGACTCTAGGTGTTAGAAATTTAGGCAAGAGAAAAGGATGGGCTTCAGCACCATAGATCCTAATTTATGTGTATTTTTCGAACAAATACCAATATCCTACCATTTTATTAGGAATCATTTGTAGCAATTTTTTACACTCTTGGAAAGTTCTAGGAGGATCTTCATCATGGATGATTTCAAAGGCCAATGACATAACTTGATTAATGAAATTTGATAACCCTGCATTTTGAGATTTATTTCTACTTAAGGGAGTCCAATGGATAACTTAATAGGGATAATCCATTTCATCTTCAATATTCATTTCAAGGTGTTGAAACCTAACAACTTGTGAATAAAGAAATAAGTATACCAAATATGACTAGTATCTAAAGTATCTAGCTTCAAACTTTGACAGCTAAAAATAAATGTTTCCAGCCACATATTTGGAATAGTTATATTTAACCAATGGTTTCAATGTAGGTGGGAAAATAGAGGCCATAAACTGAAGAGTATACTCATCTACAGTTTTGTCATCGTCATTCCATGAAATTGCAGTCATCATCACTATAATTTTCTTAGATGTTTCAGGAAAAACATCAATATTAAGGTTGATAGTATCTTCAAGGACATTGGTATTTTGACATAAATACGAATGTAGTAAGGAAATTTTGTTCTGAGAACTCAATCTTTTGAAACACTCAACTAATACTATTTCATTTAGCATTTTGATTTCAGGATTTTGAGTCAACTTTATCATTTCAAAAATAGATTGGCAATTTATTACAAATAGAACTGACCCATTCTTGGAAATGACATACCTCTAAGAAGAAATATGATTGGAATCACACAAGGATACTAATTCAGGAAAATTATATGTCTGATGGATGATGAACGTTTCTAAATCAAACTCCCATGCATGATAAAAATCAATAATGTCTCTAAAAGTTTGCATGGCTAACTAGTGTAATTCATCATGTTCGAAAAATAGTACAAGGTCATATATGTCTTTATCTCTATAGGTCGGGACTTGCTCTTCAACAATGAGTGGTCTTTTGGTTTTTACATACTTAGGAGATTCCATTTCTAAATGTATAATGTGAGAGGAAAGAAATAGTTTCGAAATACCTGGGATGATGCTTGATCCACAAAGCTTTGGTATTTGACAGTAAAGTTTTCTAGTAGTTCAAACAGTATTGGCCTCAATCCTTTCGTTGAAAAAATAAATTCTAACTGCAATACTTTAACTTTTAACAAATAAAAATAACCCTAGAATACGTGGAAAAATCATATTCATTTGAAATGACTAATTAATATATATATAAACTAAATCAGTCATTTTTCCATTACATCACCTGAAGTCGACATTCCACATTGGCATTCCATCATTGTACTAAGTGTCGATCTCACTTTCATTTCGAGGGATTCCCTAGTGGTTTTGAAAACCGTTTGGGGGGTGAAATTAACGCGTTGTCACCATGTATTTCTAGTGAAAAACGTGATATGGATTCCCTCCCCCTCCCCCCCCCTCCTTATTAAACATCAAGCATGTGGGGGGGTTGAAACGTAATATGGATTGTTGATTTATTATCATCACGCTCGATCAACCTGTGAAATAAAAGCACTTTATTACTATGTATAATGAAACATGTATTATAACAAATTAAAATTTCATTTCATTATTTATTAAAATAAAAAATGAATGAAATCTAACCTAAAGTTAAAACAATATAAAACTAAACATGTATTAATTTTTTATTAAAACATTTCAAAAAAAATAAATAAGATTAAAATAAATAAAACCTAAAACAAACTTAAAAGAAAATTTAAAAGTTAAACAACTATTTAACTAACTAACTTTTAATTTAAAACTAATTATTAAGAAATTTTTATTTTTATTTTAAATTAAACAATGTTATAACATTAGGCTCCAATTGGGGATGGTGTCTCCCCGCAAGGCACGGGGCAAAATTAAAATGTTTTCGCCACGTATCTCCAACAAAAACCGTGATATGGATTCCCACCCCCTATTAAACATCAAGCATGCGGGGGGTCAAAACGTAATATGGATTGTTGATTTATTATCATCACGCTCAATCAGCCTGTGAAATAAAATCACTTTATTACTATGTATAATGAAACATATATTAAAATAAATTAAACTTCGTTTGATTATTTATTAAAATAAAAAATGAATGAAATATAACCTAAAGTTAAAACAATATAAAAGTAAACATGTATTATATTTTTATTAAAAAAAAAATTAAAAAATAAATAAAATTGATTAAAATAAATAAAACCTAAAAGAAAATTTAAAAGTTAAACAACTATTTAACCAACTAACTTCTAATTTAAAACTAATTATTAAGAAATTTTTATTTTTATTTAAAAATAAACAATGTTATAACATTAGGCTCCAATTGGGGATGGTGTCTCCCCGCAAGGCACTAAAGAATAGTAGACCATGTTCCTTCATTATTGGGTATGGAGTCATTATTCTGAAAACAAAACTTTATTCTAAAAAAGTCATCTCTTCAAGATAATCAACTTCTCATTTTAAAGAAATTAATAAAATATTTTCTCTCAATTCCAAAAAATAATCTATAATAAAAGAGACAGAACTATTAATAATTACATATTTTAACATGTTTGAGAGAACAACACCAAATAGGATAAAAAAATTTCCTTCATTTAACTTTACTCATGAGCTATCTTAGGTAATACAACAATAAATTTTGACTCATAAGTCAAATTTGTAATTGATGTTTGTCAACCCAAGGCTTTGAAATTTGTAAAAAAAATTATGTTATAGTTTAATTAAGGTCAGAATAAAGTTATTTCTAAGGAAACTAATATAATCGAGTAGTAAAATAAGGATACTCATTAGCAATCCTTATTCATCTTCATGGTGTTGCTACATTGCCAAAAAGTGTCCATTGCCTATGGTGTAGTCGCCATGACATCACAAGCTTTGCTTCACTGTCAGCGAGCGTCCATAGCCTCAATGAAGATACTTGCATTTCCTAATTGAATTTATTTTCACTGTCTGTTTTATTATTATTTCATTTTGTATGAGATGGGGGCAATCAATATGTTTTACACACCTAGGGATGATGTATGTTTTTCGAAGATGAGTTGGAAATACCCAAGTTACAATGTATGCTCATAAAAGTTTTCATTTCCTCGGTCCTAACTTTATCCTCCCAAAAAACTAGTTTAATATTTCATTATTGTTGAAAAATGCCTTGAGTAAACAATCAGTGATCAATTTCACAATAAAGCCTTTTCCTGTAAGAGAATTACCCAAAACTCACATTTTCAACTTTTATCAAGAAATAAAAAGATACTCTCCTTTCTAGTTAATAACATGCCAAAATATTCATTATCAGTTAGAACAATTTTTCTCTATTAAGATTAGTAAAATTTTTAGATACATAGGATTTTATTTATTTAAAACAGGATATTATAACCTAAAAGATCAATCTAAAAAACTCTAATCTAACAAGAAAAAATAAATCAGCAATCTGTAACAACTAAAAATTTTAAGAAATTTCTTAAGTTTGAGGGAAAACAATTTTCAACATGTTTTGATTGGATTATCTTTCTTGACAAAAAAAGAAAATCATGAAACTAAACGAAACATGATTCAAATCCAATAAACTTATTAAAAATTTTGGAAGTATTTTTTTATGTTTAAAAGAAAAACGCCAATATCAATCCAAACCGATTATATACAATGAATGGAAATCGAAAAAAATTCTAAAATTAAATAAAATGTTTTATGAACCACCCATTCACAGGAAATTCAAGCAAATAACCATCCAAAGTTTGAAAAGAGAATGAGTTTTTTCCTTCAATTGCAGCAATCTTGAAAGGTTTGAGCCACAAGTTATCAAATTTCCGTGTTTATCATGATCTTCTCTTATGCTATCTAATCTTAAAACCAAGTATCCAGAGACAAAGTTTCTCTGCTTTTCTCTTCTATCAAAAACAACTTTCATTTTATCTTGGTACTCTTGAAACTTTTCATTCACTTGTTCCCTGGTTTGGTGTACTTCAATCATCTGATTTATTCTTTTGGTGATATATGTTAGTGATTAAGCTTGTCATGTTCTGGTGGATGGTGATTTTGGCCTAGGTCTATGATTTTGCCTGTCTTTTCCCCCCTTTTGTGCAAACCCGATCATAGATTTCTCCTCCCGGCATATATTTTCCTTTGTTGTTTTCTTTCATCCTTTGGTCGACTCATTTTCCTTGTCAAAGTTTTCCTAAGAGATATCGGCCCCAAGATTTTTTGTTCCCCCTATGGCCGATTACTTCTCTTTTTGCCTCTATTACCGAGTCTTTGTTTTTTCCCAAGTCCTAGCCGTGTCATCCAAGTCTTCATTATTGCAGGTCACAGCACTGAGAGAAGTCTTATATGGAATCAAGCGAGGGTGGGAATCAATATTTGAAATGTTGAGAGATTATGCATCAAGGATCGTGAAATCCTGATTCATGAAGGGGAAGATCTAGGTCATCCATTTGTGAGAAGAATAGGGTCATTGATTTGACTTTGGAAATTTTAGGAATCAGTAGTTTAGGGTTCTCATCACCAAGTGCACCCATAGCCTGAAGCCCCAAAATGTGAAATCTCAATTTTGTGATTTCGTGAATCTGAGGTTTCCCAGGAGCAGCATCTCTTTCTCCCAAAACATGAAATCGCAAAAGTTCCCAGTAATTGGGCCCACAATCCTAACGCCCAATCACAAAGGAATAAGGTCTATGAAAAGGGGCTAGCGCTCGTCACATAGTCAACATTTTATATTGTCAAGGGAACGATCGTTAGCGATTAAGCTTGTCATGTTCTGGTGGATGGTGATTTTGGCCTTAGTCTGTGATTTTGTCTATCTTTTCCTCCCTTTTGTGCAGACCCAATCATAGATTTCTCCTCCTGGTGTATATTTTCCTTTGTTGTTTTCTTTCATCCTTTGGTCGACTAATTTTCCTTATCGAAGTTTTCAAGAGAGATATCGGCCCCGATCTTTTCTATTCCCCCTATGGTCGATTACTTCTCTTTTTTCCTCTATTACTGAGTCTTCTTTTTTCCCCAAGTCCTAGTCATGTTGTCCAAGTCTTGATTATTCAAGGTTGCAGCACTGAGAGTGGTCTTATATGGAATCAAGTTAGCGTGGGAATCGGGATTTCAAATGTTGAGAGATTATGCATCAAGGATCGTGAAATCCTAATTCGCGAAGGGGAATATCTAGGCCATCCATTTGTGAGAAGAATAGGGTTGTTGATTTGACTTCAGTGATTTTAGGAATCGAGAGTTTGGGGTTCTCATCATCAAGTGTACCCATAGCCCGAAGCCCCGAAATGTGAAATCTCGATTTCTTGATTTCACGAATCGAAGGTTTCCCAGGAGTAGCATCTCTTTCTCCCGAAACATGAAATCGTGAAAGCTCCCAGAAATTGGGCCCACGGTCTTGGGGCCCGGTCAAAAAGGAAGCAGGTCCAAGAAAAGGGGTTAGCTCTCATCACATAGTCGACATTTCTTATTGTCAAGGGAATGATTGTGGCCATCCATTTTGAAGCGAGTTTGACCACCGATCTCAGCGACCATTTCACGATTTTGGGCATCGTGATATTGATGCCAAGTTGGGGTGAAAAATACCTAAATGAAAAACCATGAAACATCATGTGGGACAAGTGTGAGGTCACGGCCCACAGTCACATGGGTAATTTTAAAAGATCCACGCCAAAGGGGTCGAGAGCGTTTGTATTAACACTAGAGGAAGGCAACATGGTTTCAAGGTGCCAAGTTTAACTCAGCAAGTCAGGAGCATCGCCTAAGAGAATTCATGAATGTCTGGGCTCATCCTGATCCCAATAAGGGTAATTAATGAAGACAAAGAAGGTGGTTGAAACCATAAATAGGAAGCATGGAAGCACCGGTCGTGGAGGCGGATTGTCAGCCCAAGGTCACCCTGTCATGAAATTTTCCTGCAAAACCCACACTGTCTTAGATTTGCGTCTGACAAAGAAAAGCATGTGCAGTCTGACAAAAGGAGAAGAAATGAAAATCTTTGAATGCAAGAGTCCAATTGCATCCTTGGGGGATGTTAGCAGTTCTGAGTATATATACTCATGTTTTATATTTTGTAAGTGTCGATGGTTGAGCTAAGCTCTCGATTTGTAAAGTTTTAGCAAAGCCTCTGGTTCTCTGGTTATGATATGTATTTGAGACTTCTTGTTTAATGAAAGATAGTTTCCTTTCATATTTATGTAACTGTTGCATTAAAACACTCGAGCATGGAGGATCCAGTCGAGGGTAGTTGTGTTTTTGTGATGGAGGTTTGATCACGGTGACGTTACAACCAGTTTTAACCAGTTTCTTGTGTTCTCTTTTTTCTTTGATGTTGAGAGCTCAGGAATGGATGATCCAGTTGGGTCACTGTGACTGTATTGTAATGTATGTTTGATTGTAGTACTATCATAGTGGTTTCAGTTTCATGAAATTCTGAATTCAAGAGGATCTTGTATTTGAAGATTTTCCTCCTTAGGCTGCTAGAAGACCATATGCCCACATCAGAACATTTCATTCTCCTCAAATTCTTCCCCCTACTCACCACCATACTACAATTCACTAACTGAAGTTAGATCAAGACCTCACTTGCCTATGCGTGCCAACCGAGTTTTTTGAGTTATAACGATATAATCTTGAGACTGTTTCCATTAGACCACCCTAATTAAATTTATTCATTGTGACATACAAACTGATGGGTACTAGGCTTACCTCTGCCACAATACAAAGGTGACCTTTGGTGCTAACAATATCATTTGGTTCCTCTTCAATATCCTATAGCAGTTTCATAAAAGGAACATCAAGATTAATTGGAAGTACAACATCAATACCATAAATTAATTGAAAAGGAGAGATAGATGTTGCTCTTTTAGTACTAATTATGTTTTCCCAAAGTTCATATTTCATATGAGAATTACAATCCCTTATATTATCAGTGAAAACTTTCTTAATAATCCTCATTAAAATTTTGTTTGATGACTCTACCAATATGTTTCCCTGATGATAGTTGTTGGAAATACTAAAACAACTGAGAGGGGGGAGGGTGAATCAGTTGTTTATGAGCTTAAACAACTTTATACCTTTTAAATATTATTAATCTTCCTTCAAGTGATCATCAACAACATACAACATATATACAGTAAAAGTAAAGACCACCAGTCACACATAAAGTACACACAGAGATAGATTTTCACGAGGAAACCCATAAAGGGATAAAACCTCTTCTTCTTCGAAATGATAGGCAATCTTTTTCAGTTCTATACATCATTTACAATTGAGAACCAACTCAATGTGAGGCTGCTACCTTTGTTTTACAAGCTGCAACTTGTTTGAGAGCACCAACTCTCTGGTTTCTCTAGCACCCACTAGAATTAAGCACCAACTCCCTGAATATTCCAGCACCAACTGGATGGAAGCACCAACTTCCAAAATGTTCCAACACCAATTGGATGGAAGCACCAACTTCTAGTTACATAGGCTCTAACCTGTATAACAGAGAACACTTGTTCTCCCTAGCACCACCCTGCCACCCTGTTTCTCTGGCTGCAACCAGATGGAAGAAACAACTTCCTATGTTCAAGCTCCCACTTGAACCTCTGAGGAAAAAAACCCTCCCGAGCACCTCCCAACCACCCTTGAATATCAAAATAATGAATACACAGATAATTTCCCAGATAAATCAATTCTTACCTTCCTTTCTCTGTTCTGTAAGTCTAATTTGTTCTGCTATTCTACTCTTTGTTTCCTCTTGCTCTGCTATTATGCTCTGCATTTCATTTCACTCTGCACATCTGCTTCCTTTCCTACCATGCATCCTCTTCTGTATTCTTTATTATTGTTTCACTCCTTTCCTCATCAGAACAGCTAACAGGACACAGTTTGTTTCATCTTCTTTTATACACACGGGCACAATGTTTCAACTTCCCAACTCCTTGGGAAAAATGATGACAACTGTCCAGCCAACCGAAACGCCAACTGATCGACAACTAATTTGCAATCATGAGTCTGTTTTACTAATGGATTTTTAACTGAAAGTGTTAAGTGTGTGTGGAAGAATAGTAACCCTCCGATCAATTCAAGCTTTATCCGCACCGTTGGATAATCAATATTATTCTTTCCTTTTAAATCGGATTTCGGCATTCCTTATGGAGCTAAGTTGAAGCGGCTCTTTCGATTCCTCCAATGGAATCCCTCTGCAAATGCTCGATCCACATGTCCTTACACTTACCTTGTCATGGTCTCTGCATCTAACTGTGGTTATCCCCGAATCTCTATCGGGGTTCGGGGTTTCGCACTTCCTGATGTCGAGAGTTTCTCACCTCTCCAATCCTCGATTACTAATGCACCCCTTTCCACATGCTAGCCCTGCTAGCTATAGGCCTTGTCCCATATGACCGTCAACACATGACCTCGGTCAAACCTCTCATCGGGGTTTCGGCGTTTTCGATGTCACCATGCACATGCCTACGGGATTCCCGATCCTCCGATCCCCGATGTGTCCCTTCACACGCTGGCCCTCCCGGCTCAGCTCCTGCTCATATGACCAACTCCCGTGACCACAACTTTATCCCTTCGGGGCAACAGGGTTCGCGAGTTCGAGATGCACGAACTCCTTGCTCCCGGGATCTCCGATATCCAATGTGAGATGCCACCTGTCCTCCCACGCTGACTCCTCTTGGATCCTTGAAACGCGTCCTATCTGACATCCACGGCTGTGGTCTCTTCTCGCAGTTCAGGGTTCAACAGGCCTCGCACCCTTAGTCTCAAGACTCCCGATATGCTGACGACACTTGATCCTTTACCACCTGTCCTTGCAGATGGACGGTTCTGATTAGGTCGGGTTATTACTCATCGCAAAATCGGAATCCTTGTTTCACTTGTTTCTTTTCCTTTTGGAATCGCAATTCGTGAAACTCCAACATGGATTTAGATCAACGGTCCAGGTGCGATCTTGACTCAACGACTACGATTGTGTCGCAATATCACATATCGCGAAATCGGGGTTTTTGTTGTTGAATGTTTTTGTTACTTCAAAATCCTGATTCATGAAACTTTGATGAGTTAAATCAACAGTCCATATCACTTCTTATCTTAACGGCTGCGATTAAATCATGAAATCGCATATCGCAATTTCGGGGTTCTTGTTGTCAAGTGAATTGGACATTTCAAAGTCTCGATCTCCGATTCTCTGATGAAGAAAATCAACGGTCCAGATCTCATTCTTGCTTTAACGGCTGCGATTAAATCGCAAAATCGCATATCACGATTTTGGGGTTCTTGTTGTCAAGTGAATTGGACATTTCAAATTCACGATCCCCGATTCTCCGATGAAGCCTCCTGTGAGATTCTCCCGGTGGTGCTCGATCGCTGCCACGTATCCACACGAATGGATGGTCCAGATCCCGTCAGGATTTTGCGACTGCTGCTGTCCCAATGCACATGACCTCGAGAAATCAGATTTCCCGATGGCCGATATCCCGATGCCTGTCGGGACTTCTCTTCTTGCTCCCGAGGCTTATCTCCCTCGCATCTTCTATAGATCTGACGATTGTCGGTGACCCTGCACCAAATATAATGGCTCTCGTTGCGTTCGATCATTCACTGCTTTCGATCATTCACCTCTTTGAACTTTTCTTTTGTTTTCCTATCATCTTCACTGTTGCCATCAATGACAAGAATTCGCTGTCTGTTCACTAAATTTGCCAACAATCTCCCCCTTTGGCATTGATGGCAACACTTGCATTCAGACCCAACTCCAGGCCCAACTCTCCTCTACATTCGGCCATTCAGACTCTTCAGACTCTCCTCTGCATTCGGCCATTCAGGCTCGACTCTGTTCCCAAAACATTTCAAACTCGACTCCTTTCTCCCCCTTTGACATCAATGTCAAAGAAGAAGCATTCTTCCACTGATCTTGTTGCAGAACATACTCCCCCTGTCGTCTATAAACATCTTCAGATCTGCAAGATTTTGTATCATCCATAAAATTTGTGTGCAGCAAGTATCAGCAACAATGTATTCTGCCTCTGTAGTGGATAATGAAATAGATCCTTGCTTCTTACTAAGCCATGCAACTAATGAGTCACCCAAAAAGAATGCTCCTCCACTGGTGCTTTTTCTCTCATCAACACAATTTTCCCAGTCTACATATGAATAAGTAGTTAACTGGAAATTCTGATTTCTAGGATACCACAGTCCATAAGTCATTGTTCCCTTCAAGTATTTAAATATTCTCTTGACAGATGCCAAATGACTTTGTTTAGGAGCAAACTGAAAACGGCCTACCATTCCAACAGCTTGCATTATATCAGGACAGGATGATGTGATGTACAGAAGACTGCCTATCATTGAACGGTATGTCCTTTGATCAACATCAGGTGAGATATCATCTTTTCTTAGCTTGCAACCAACCACCATAGGTGTGCTGACTGTAGAGAAATCTTCCATCTGAAATTTCTTCAATATCTCTTTCAAATATTTTTCTTGAGAAATAAAAATTCCTGTAGAGCTTTGTTTTACTTGTAAGCCAAGAAAATATGACAGTTCTCCTAT
>JZKD02S0844506.1:170749-182869 GCA_000966675.3 Picea glauca | reverse complement strand
CCTCTGAAGTGAACATTGTTCAATCTACACCGACCGGTAAAAATAAATCAAAGAAAGGGAGAGGCAAGAATAAGGAGAGTAAAAATAATAATCAAAATGAACAAACCAAAACCCCTCCTTTTGAAGACCGGGATAAGTGCAAACCCCGCTACCCTTGCCGTATCTGTGGTGATGATCACTACACGAAGGATTGTCCTAGACGCGCTGAGGTTAATAAGTTTCATCAAGGAACGCCCAAACCCTCTATGCCGACAGTCTTGTCCCAACCCTTCCCGTCTCAGCAACAGGCCTCCTTGGTCATTCATGACCAACCATCTACTTCTAAAACATCATATTTTTTGATGTGCACCAGTGATTCTAAGAACAATGACATTGCCATCACAACTAGAGCCAAAGACTATTCTCCATCTAAGGAGAAGGTTGACGATTTACCTCCCGATTTGGTACAGCCCTCTCCGCTGAATCCACCTACGAATGGTCCTCTTCATCTCGAAAGACCGAGCCTTGATACAGTTCTACGACCTCCGAAAGGTGTCGTTAAGAAGTCGGCATTCAATCCTCATGCTTGTGCGGCCCAGAACTATAGAATTGTCAAAGATCTGGCCCAAGCACCTTCAGCAATGTCTACCCTTGAAGTACTTCAGTATTGTCCTGCGCAACGAAGAGATCTGTTGAAATACATAGGTGGAATTGATCCTACAGATACGAATTTGATAGTCTTTGACTTGGAAGACCATGTTCCAAGGTTACCCCCACAGCTTTCTTTTCAGAAACAAGCTATTGTCTCCGACAAGAACATTTGTCGAACTGTTGTTGATGAGGGTGCCTCTACATGTGTAATGTCTTTTACTTGTTGGAAAGCCATTGGCTCTCCTCCGTTAACTGAATCACAAAATACTTTGAAAGCCTTCAATGGCTCAGGTTTTAATACTTACGGTGTTCTTCCATCGTTGTCGGTTACTCTTGAAGGTAAGACAGTCCAAGTTGAAGTGAAAGTTTTCAATGCTCCCCTAGATTATAATCTTCTTCTTGGCCGTAGCTGGGTAGATTCTATGCAAGTTGTTGTGTCAACACTGTTCTGTGTCATCCATTTTCCCCATCAAGGAAATATCATTATGGTTGATCAACTTGCCTTCTTTAATTCCGATACTCACACTGGAAACATGTCATTTATAGATAAAACCCCACCGGGTTACGAGAATGTTGGAGTCGGTCTTTTAAAAGACTCTTCGTTAATGGGTACTTTTCCCATACCACCACCACCCGATATTCTACGCTCATCCGTTGCTTCAAATAATATGATCTCTGTTGTTCCTTATGAACTTCCAGTGTCTTTTGACCCTTGGATAGTCCCTGATCCTGGAGATCATGCTCGTTTCGGCAACGTCATGTCGTTAAGTCTGGTTGAGTCTACTTATCATGCGATTCAATCGGCAACACCTTCTACACCCTCTCTTGAGGAGTTGTCTCCCGGTCCTTTCCGTGTCATCTTTCCCACTGATGAGATGATCATGTCCGTCATGGCCGATACACCTTGGGACGATGGGCATCATCGTTCCATACTATTTTTGGAACAACACACTCTCAAGAATTACCAGCGGATTTCGACTTCATCGACCGTTGTTGTTATATCGACTGTTCCCGGATCTACACATGATGTGTTTACGGAAGGGAACCTCAGTAATATTTCTCCCATGATACCTATTGATATTTCAGTTAAACCTGGGATAGTTGAAAATGTTCATATTGGAGCTTCGTGTTCTCCAGAGGAAATTGTCACCTATATTGCTTTGTTCAAGGAATTTCGTGATGTCTTTTCCTGGAGTTACGAAGAGATGCCAGGTATCGACCCTACTATCGTTTTTCATGAAATTAAGACATACCCCGGATCTAAACCAGTCCGGCAGTGCCTCCGTCCTGTCCATCCACGTAAAGCGGCAGCCATCAAGCTCGAAGTCGAAAAACTTCTCAAAGACGGTTTTATTTATCCCGTGGCTCTGACAAAATGGGTTTCTAACCCCATACCGATTGACAATAAAGGTGGTATTATACATGTTTGTGTTGATTATCGGGATATTAACAAAGCCTATCCGAAAGAAAACTTTCCAACCCCTTTCGTTGACCAGATCATTGATGACTATGTTGGTAGTGAAATCTTTTCTCTCATGGATGGATTCTCCGGCTATAATCAAATTAACATCGCTCCTGAGGACCAACATAAAACTGCTTTTATTTTTCCTTGGGGTACTTTCGCCTATACGAAACTTCCCTTCGGTATTAAGAACACAGGTGCTACGTTTCAGCGTGCTATGTCTTATGCATTTCACAATATAAAGCATATCGTTCAACCTTATTTGGACAATTTTCCAGCTCATTCTTTACACCAAATCGATCACCCTAATCATCTAAGAGCAATTTTCATTCATTGTCGGTTCTATCGCATTCGTCTAAACCCTCATAAGTGCGTCTTTTGTGTAGAGTCCAATCGTGTTCTCGGTTTCATTGTTTCACGTCAGGGGATCTGGGTCGATCCTATTAAGGTTGAGGTGATTCTTAATCTCCCTCCTCCTTCTTCACTACGCTAGTTACAAAGTTTGCATGGGAAAGCAAACTTTCTTCACTGCTTCATCCCGAATTACGCTGAGATTACTTGGGGTTTTACACATCTTCTAAATAAAGGTTCAGAGTTTGTTTTGGATAAGGTTGCTAACAACGCTTTTGAAGCTTTAAAGTTGTCCCTCACGAAAGATCCTCTTATGTTCCCTCCTGATTATAGTCGGGATTACTTTCTTTATCTAGCTGCTTCTGAGTATACTATCGGCATGGTCCTTGTTCAGGAGGATGATGCACACGATGAACATGTTATATATTACTTGAGTCGAAGTCTAACTTCGACGAAAATCAAGTACCAACATGTTGAAAAACTAGCTTTGGTTGTTGTTCAAGCAGTTCAACGTTTTCGTCATTATATTCTCTCCAGGAAGACTACAGTGATTTCACATTGTAACCCCATGCAACATATATTGACACGTCAATTGCTGGGGGGCAAGTACTCCAAGTGGATTTTTATTCTCCAGGAGTTCGATCTGGAATTCGATCGCGCCACGTTGAAGAAATCTTTAGTTTTCACTAAGTTAGTTTGTGATTTTCCCCACACTACCATGGAAAAAGTAGCAGTTGATTCGTTACTTGACGAATCACTTTTCCTTATCAGTTCTGATGATATTTGGTATGGATATATCATTATATATCTCCAAACTCAAACTTTTTGTCCTGTGTTGTCTAGCATTGAACGCCATCATGTCCGTTATCAAGCATGTCATTATATTATCCTCGACGATACTCTTTATCATCGAGGCATTGACTCTGTCTTTCGGCATTGTTTGACTTTTGACGAAGCTGAGAAAGATTTGAATGACTGCCATTTAGGAGCATGTGGTGGTCATATGTCTGGGTATGCTACTGCCCAGAATATCCTACGTGCAGGATATTTTTGGCCTTCTTTATTCAATGACTGCATTACTGCTGTTCAGAAGTGTCATGCCTACCAGACCTATAATCAGAAGATTCGGTTGCATCCTACTCCCCTTCATCCTGTAGTCTCAGTAGGTCCTTTTGCAAAATGGGGCATTGATTTCATGACATGTCACCCTCACTCGGTTGGGGGGCATGGTTACATTATTATGGTTGTTGATTATTTTACGAAATGGGTCGAGGCGATGCCGACATTCGATAATACTGGAAAGACTGTAGCGTTATTTCTTTTCAACCATGTCATCACTCATTTTGGTGTTCCTCAGGCTATTGTTACCGATCACAATAGTCATTTTAGAAATTATATGATGTCTAAACTTACAGAGAAGTTGGGCCTTCGTCATGATAGCTCAACACCCTATTATCCACAGGCTAATTACCAGGTCGAAGCAATCAATAAAGTTCTTATAACTATGATTCGACGGATGATAGGAATCCATAAAACTAGCTGGCACAGGATGTTGTTTTCGGCATTGTGGGCGTATCGGACATCTGTTAAATCTGTCGCAGGATTTACACCTTTTCGATTAGTTTATGGCATGGAATCCATTCTGCCAATAGAATGTGAAATACCATCTTTGAAGCTAGTTGTAGAGCTCTTACCTAATACTTCTGCCGAAGAGGAATGTCTGTTGTATCTGATGCGATTAGATGAGACTCATCGTGATGCTACTCTTGTAATAGAAGCCCAGAAGAAACGTGTTAAGGCACAGTATGACAAGCATGTCAAACCTCGTGTCTTCTCTGAAGGAGATCTTGTTCTTCTGTATGAACAAGATAAAKAYGTCTTAGGAGCTRGGAAATTCGAACCAATGTGGCGTGGGCCTTACATTGTTAGCAAAGTTTTGGAAAAAGGAGCGTATGAGCTAGTTGATTATGATGGTGTACCTTTGAGTGAACCCAGGAATGGGTTGTACTTAAAAAAGTACTATGCATAAGTTATTTGTGCATGAGTACTTGTATTTTATGTATCATACTGCGTGTGTGTGTTACTTTTAGTTTTGCTTTTGACGTTATCTGGTCTCTGCCCTTACATGACGTTGTGTTTGATTGCTAGATGTCGGAGTATTCGCTACCTTATATTGGCTTCTCCGACGGTGCTAGTCGTAGTACTCGAAACCTAGCTTTCGCTGCATGGGCAATCTATGCCCCAACAAACGAGCATCTTTACGAGGTGTATGTCTTGGCCGAGCAACCAACAACATCGCAGAGTATAGCACTGTTATTGAGTTATTGGTTGATGCTATCTCTCTCGGTATTCGTCATTTGGTTGTCCGACTTGACTCGCAGCTGGTAGTACTACAGTTCAGTAATGTATATTCTATTCGAAGTCCTACTCTATTAAGGGTATATTTGCGGATTCGCCTCTTGGAACGGTATTTTGATCACATTGAATATCAACACATTCCTTGATGTCTTAATACATTAACAGATGCTTTAGCTAATTATGTATTGGACAGGCATTTAAATCATTTATAAATCAAACACATTAAAATGTACACAATGTAAAGTAAGCCGGTAGAAGTCGTGTATATATATAACGATCAAAGTTTGTTTTAAAAAATATTTGTCCGAAGACCAAAATATCAAAATTTGAAGCCCGTAGCTTCTACATAATGACATCAAGGATGATGTTCACGATAACACACTAATGTCCTAGCAACTCTGTGAAGCAGTCGACCCATAGATGCGGAAACCCACACAGTGTGACGTTGATTGCATCGGGGAATCTCTTCCAGAGTCATATCTGGAATGTCTACCATCAGACCCTTTAAATTTTGCTCCACTGTCAGATAATCCTTGGCGTACTGTGGAACTACTACTGCTGCCTCTCCTCATCGCTGGATAGGAGAACTGCCAATAGGTCTATATGGTCCAACGTCTATGTTATCAACAAGTATCTGGTGTTAGTCTTCGGATAAATCTATTAAAAACAAAAACATTTAAATATCATAAAAATTCAAAAACATTTAAAAACCAAAAATTGTGTACTTCTTACCGAGGTCTCCCCACTATGCATCTTCAAGTAGGGATAAATCTGGATCTCCTCGGAAATCTAGCCCAGCATATGCATAGTCATCCACCATCCGCATCTAGTTCTGCAACCAGTCAAAGAAAACATTGTCATATTTGATAATAGGACCTGCCACATGTCAAGCCATGAGAGGACACCACCGCAACATCCTCAGATCTCTGGGACCAGGAAGATCCCACTCAGCCTATAGATGGAATACTAGGACTCTCTCCAGGAAGAAGGACACTAACAGAGACCCATAACCAAACTATTTCATATTTCCATGCCTGCACTTAGTCAACTGTTTCTTGACATTGCGTAATACTACGTCGGCCCAGTTAAATACCCGGCGCTCAGTACACTCGATGGCATACTGGAAATAGATTTGCAGAGCCATGTGTGGAGCAGCACTTCCCACCATCCAAGCAATGGTAAAGAGAATGGTGCAGAGAGTCAAATCAGTCACTCCTCAAATTGCCACTTTTCCTTTCTGTCGTTCAGCCTCAGGCATGCAGTATTGGTTGCAATACTCACTCATTTTTAAACCCCCTGCTCTGCTACCGGTCAAACTGACATAGGATCCACACCTGGATAATCTAGTCAAGAAATAGATATCCTCGATGTCAATACTCAAGGTATGAGCTCCCACGATGAAGACTTGTTGGTCCGGATCCCACATTCAGACTAAGTATTCCAGTAATCGCACTTGGGCTCTCATGCCCGGGATACGGAAATACTTTAAGAGACCGCAATCTCTTAGTGCAGCTATGGTAGGAGGATGGTTTTCGACATTGGCATTGTCCTCCTCGTGTTCTCATTCCCGCCACTCTAACACCATGATTGTGGCTCGCAACCTGTATAAAAAACACACAAACATGGTCCGTGATTTTATTCATGAGATAAAATTCTTGCAATTGGCTAAACGTTACAAAAAATTTTGGATTCTGCGCTGTTCGCAAGTGACCTATTACACGCAGTGATAACTTCTCGCAGGAGCCTTAAGGCCCACCTACGATAATGGGTCATTCTCGCAGGTCCCGTATGGGCCACCTACGAGAATGCTCCCACGCACATAGGGTTCAAAAAATTGACTTAAAACTTGACTTTTAACCAATGAAAATATAATTTTGAACCATGAAAAGATAAGGGATTGAGAACTTACCAAAGTGCTGCTGACGGCTCGCTGAATGATCACCCGTAGCTCCAGAAAATCGACGCCGAAGGTAGAGGGTAAAATGAGGGTTTTTGAACTCAAATGGTAAAAGGGTAAAATGATATGGTAAAATTTGTTATGGATTCATTTTAATTACTTTTTACTATGTCAAAAGTGGGTTTTTTATGTTTATTCATTATTTAACCCTAATCACTAATGTGAAAATGAGTGAAATGATTGGCAGGTGCAAAACATGGATGATTATGGACAAAATTTTTACCTGGTGTGGTGTGATTTTGATTGTTTGTAATGGTTTTGACATAAAACCTCGAGCGCCTTTTATCCATTCTTGCGCTTGTGAAAAACATAAGAACGTAATCGAACATCGTTTTATCTCTTTTTCAGGCTCGTTGTGGTTACACTAAAAAGGAACCCCCCTGAAGTTATCTTTAAGCTCTTTTCAGACTCTCTAAACATGAAAATATTGCCGAGCGATCTTGCTATTTTCATTCTCGTTAAAGTATTTGAAGTATGCGTCCTTCGAGCGATAGTTTAACCCTTTTTCGGTCTCATTGGACTGTTGTACGAAAAAGGAACTGAGAGAGTTCTCTTTTAAGTGTTTTTCCAAACTCTATAATCTTGAAAAACCTTCAAGTTTGCTATCTTTGGACTCGTTAAGCAAACATGGACAGACCCGTAATGGGACCGAACCACTCCTTCCTAGGGTTCGTTAAAAATACTCCGAGGGACTCGTCCGAAGAATGAGCTTATATCAACAAGCATATGTGATCCTCTTCAAGCTTGCGTAAAAATAAAGAGGTACTTTCCAGAAATGGTGGGGGAAAATTTGGGAAAGGGATATGTTTCATCATTGAATTGATTGGCAGTAAGTTTCGCTCTTGAACATGACACCCCTTATTCATCATTTGAAGCCGGTTTGGGAAATCCATTTGTCTCTCATTTGATTTGATAACAAGGTCTTTCCATGTGTCATATTTGAGTCAATGTTGTCAAATCATTGGTCGTGTCGTTCATATGTTCAAGAGCAGTCCGTCTGAAACCTCTATTTGAGTTGGCCATCTGCAGTTATCCATTCATTCTGTGTTGGCCTTCCCTGTGTCCAAAGTTCAATTGCTACATACTCTATTTCACTTTCAAACTCTGTTACTCATTTCATGTCATTGATGGGGGATACATCAAGGCCCTCTTGTGATGAGTCTTGTTCCGTCGACTTCAACACATTATCCAGAATCAAGACTTAGAAATTATTCAGTACCTTGGAGCTTGCATGCCTCAATGGAAAGTTTCCTCGCTTTTGACAGTGGGTTTACATCATTGACCCCTGATCGAAAGATTCCGTCGATTGTTTGACATCAACTCATTTATTCATAGTCGATGGATTGTACTATAGTACCTTGGGAGTCATTGACATCAATGGTGATTTCCCTCGCACTTGTTAATGGTTACATCAATGACCGGTAATCAAGTGGTTTCTACCGTGTTCAAATTCGACACATGTAATCACATGGTTAGATTCGTACTTTGGACGATGAGATTGAAGAACCTGGATATTATCCTAGTGATCCAAGTTGCGATGGAGCATGTATAATTTGCGACACATAGATCTACTGTGTATGTTTCGTGGCTATGTCGTCTTGATTGAAAATTTTTTGCACAGATCCACAGTGTATTCAGGTGGCTGTGCTATATTATGACTGCATGGATCCACAGTGTATGATTGGTGGCCATGACCTTTTTTTATGATTTCATCAATCTATGATCTGAGTATGGGAATGCCTACCTCAGTAATTGGTATACATGATATTCTGTTGATGCTTGGATGTTTGCAGGTCTCTGATTAAATGTGCTCTTGGTTCTTGACACACACATGCAACTTACAAAGTCTTTCGACTATCACTGATTCCACTCTCAGACTTTGGGGGGAATTCTGTTATCCACACTTTTGGTCATCGTGATGATGTTATGATGATGTTATGGTGATGAAAAATCAAGCTCTTCACTAAGAATGCTTTCCTGAGAAAATTTACACTTGTCTGCTTCCAGAAATCATATTTTTCAAAGAAGTTCGCAGGCTACCTATATATTTGCCTACGAGAATGCATGATTCTCGCAGGATGCGTTAAACTGGGGTGCGAGGGGTTCGCACTGTACCTAACTGCCAGGGTGAGAACATTTTCTTAAAGAGGAAAAAGATGAAGTTCTCGATCCTTCTAGAAGGGAATCTTCGAGAAGAATGAGTTGGCTAGCGAATGGTTATCTAAGTACTGGCTTTCTTGATATCTTGGGATCATTTCCTATCCAAGTAACTGATCTATCTTCTCCTATATATTGAGAATATTTCTCATGGAAAAGGTTATAAGCAAACCAGCAAGAGATTGATTGGAGAATTAGTGCAAGACTGTATGGAGGACTGATGCTACAGCCGCTAGAGATAACAACAAGGTCATCAAAAGTGGTTGATTTTCTTCATGCATGAGAAAGTGTGTGTGTCAGAGCTAGGAGCCATCAAAAGGAGATCTACAACATCAAAGCTCAGGTTGTAAGTTTCACTTTCAATTAATTCAATACAGTAATATGTCCCTTTCCCATAAAGATGATGTCACTTTATTACATAACTCCTTAATCATATGTATAGACTAGCTATTGAATATATTAATCTGCCTTTACTTCGATTGGTTTGTATTGTTGTGATCTGAACGGTACAAGAGCGTTGGAGCAAAGCTGGGAACAACATAGACCTAAGGAAAGAATTCATAAGGTATGTCTATAATCCTTACCTCTTAGTTCATTCAATAGGCTAGCTCTAGGGAAAGTGTATTATTCTATCCTGTTTTGTTCTAGATCCAGGTGGATCTAGGGAGATCGGTTTGTGTCCGCACTCACGGATTTATCCTGAAACACCTATGTTATCTCTACTGATTTATTTCAAAACTTAATGAAGTGTCAATTCTATGCACTCTTTGCATTGGTCTCCCCTCTGAGATTTTACACTACTTTGAGTGTAGGCACACTCCTTGCTCTCGCTCTGTGTGAACTTACACTATCTCTCTCGATCTTGGTAATTTTGAAAGTAACCTGTGCACTCCTTGCGCTTTCTCTATGTAGAATAAAATTATCTCCCCTAAGCTTCTAAACATGTAAAGTGTTCGACCTCCACACATCTTGTGTTGGAACTGTGCACTCCTTGCACCAAGATTTCAGAAGACTAACAATTGAAACTTATCATAACATTAATGGTTCATTCAACCAACCATAAGATGCAAACACACACAAAAACAGAGATAAATAACATAACATTTACCCAATTTCTCAAATATAAGCAATCTCATAAATCGAAAGCAATCCTCCTCTTCTATATTCCTTCAACAAATATTTACAAGGATCTCAACAGCCTTCAGCAGCTTTCATCATCTCTTTTTACTAGCCTCTTCTGGGCATAGATTACAATTATTTATACATGAAGGGGCTTCTTTAGCCTTCCCTCCAGACTATTCTAGTTCTTTCATATCATAATTAAAATCATCCTACAACTAGGATTATTATAATAAATGAATAGTTGCAATCTAGATATGAGAGGGTGCTCAAAATCTATACAATCCTAGAGGAATTAAAAAAAAAATCACAATCTCTTAGAGCACATACAATGGCTCTAGCTTCAAGATCTAATGTGGTATTTAATTAAAAAGTTTTCAAAATTAAAGTGGTGCGCCCTCCTTGGAATCCAAACCAGTTAAAGTGTGCTGCCCTAGATCTTGAGTCGTCTTCCACTGCAACTCATTAAATGATGACGGCGATGCTCCAACATCATACTCTAGGAAAAATATTCATGGACTTATATCCATGAGCTTATCCACTCTCTTTCCATGCTTTTGGATAACATTTTCATTTATCCAACTGGCATCTTCTGCTGGATGATTCTTCCATTTTACCAGATATTCATAATAAAAATTTCTCATGGTTTTCTTAGCAATTTTGTGATCTAAAATCCTCTCTATCTGTGAATTATCTGATATGGACATATGTCACTTCCATTGAATATCCTCTTGACCATTTTTCCCTTATGTTTCATCCATGTTGTAAGGGTATAAGTCTTCTATAATAAATATTGGTGAAATTTCAATGTCCTCTAGCAGTTCAATATCATAAGCATTTGTAGAAAAAATTTTGACTTTACAAGGCCCTATCTTCTTCATCTTCAATGTATTATATTTCCCTCTTGGAAATATTTCCTTCCTTAGGTGTGACAAGAATTGGTATCCAATCTCAAAATTCACCTCTTTTCTTCTCTGGTCTATTATGTTCTTGTATCTTTGGTTTTTATCCTGTAGTTGTCTTTTGATTTGATCATGCAACTTCTGCATCTCTGCAGCAAAATCCTCTGCTCTTGCACTTCAAAATTTAGCTTGTCCTAAATATCTTAATTTTGGAATTCCTCTTGGATTCATTCCATATACTATCTGGAATGGACTCTTACCAGTACTCCAATTTGGTGAATCATTCTATGCAAACTTCGCTTGAGGAAATATTTGATCCCATTAACTGTTATGTTCAATTACCAAAATCCTTAGCAGATTCCCTAAGCCTCTATTCACTAACTCAGTGTATCCATCTATCTGAGGGTGATATGTTGAACTAAAAGACAAATTTGTCCCCAACTTCTTCCACAAAATCCTCCAAAAGTGTCCCACAAATTTGGTGTCTATGTCTGAGACTATACTCTTGGGTAACCCATGCAATTTCACGATTTCTTTGAAAAAACAACACTCTATGTGGACAAAATCACTAGTTTTGTGACATGGTATAAAATGTTCCATCTTTGAAAATATGTCAACCACCACAAATATTGAATCATTTCCCCTCTGGGTTATTGGCAATCCCAGAAAGAAATCCATACTTATAACATCCCACAACCTATCTAGAATAGGAAATGGTTGATACAATCATGTGTCTTGTTGGTTTCCTTTATCATATTAAAAAAAAAATCATATGTCCATGAACTTCTTCACATTATACCTCATTCCTATTTATTATTTGGGTTGGTTTTGATTGATGTCAACCCTTGAAGAATGTCCGGTAGCGAATTTCGGTACCACAAAGGTTTGGGTAATGGACCCAAGTTTGTTTTATGTATAATGGTATGAGTTTTAATATATTTTAAGGTAAGAATATTCTATATGGATATTACATGCCATGCTATTTTTGGTGGTATGTGGAATGTCACATAACTCCTCAGGGTTAGAGAGTTATGGCTATGTGAAGTTGGAGAACTCCCATGAGTCATCAAGAAGCCCCAAAAGGTCAAAGTAGTCAAAGTGGTTGCAAAGAAGAAATTATTTAAATAATGAAGTGAAGTGATGAGTGTACTATAAGTCAAAGTGGATACAAAAGAAATTATTTA
>JZKD02S0844506.1:139845-150275 GCA_000966675.3 Picea glauca | reverse complement strand
AATTGCATGGTTAATTCCTTAAAATCCATGAGAATGGGACCCAAAGTCCTTAGCCAGTCTGCACCCAACACAATGTCACAACTGCCCATGTTGATAGAAAACATATGAGATTTCAAGTGGTAGTCACCAATTTGGAGATGTAAATTTTCACAATTCCTTCCACATTTCATGTACCCACCATTGGCAATCAT
The DNA here is from genome assembly GCA_000966675.3 of Picea glauca. NCBI lineage: Eukaryota > Viridiplantae > Streptophyta > Pinopsida > Pinales > Pinaceae > Picea > Picea glauca. The sequence goes on along the minus strand of JZKD02S0844506.1, from coordinate 150,084 downwards.
GATTTGGAAATTATTGACTGCGCGGATATATAAATTACTTTCTTGGGCATTGCAACGATGAATAAAATTATGGGTTCTTTCACTATCAACAAGAATGATGACCTTCCTATGCTTGATTGATCCAGGTGGATATTGGTGGCCACCCACCTTTTTCGACTGGATTAAAACAATTTTCTGGCAATTTTGGCAATTTACTATTTTTAGTACGTTTTAACTTTCGGGGCAATTTTGAGGGCCTAAATGAAATTTTTTCGAGATATATGTTCTCAATGATAGCCAAAGGCATAGTTGAGCCCCCAAAATGAATCTCCTTGACGATACCTTTCCAACGAGCTATCATACACCTAAAACGGAGATCGTATGCAAAAGTTACGACCCCAGGAAGTTGATGTACTAACTTACCCAAACGGGGCCCACATGACTTTTGGCGCTTCATCTCCTAGGGTTAGGTTTTTGAATGTCTAAGACTTTTGGAATTCCTGTTTATTGTAAAAAATCCTTCAGAGCCTCATTGTAATCATCTTCTTGCGAATGCGAGTAGCCGTCACATCTCTTCTCAGAGATAAGCTGCCACCATTCTAGTGAGTCTTTCACTCTGTGTTTTTATAGTCTCTGTACATTTCTTTCATTAATAGAAATCGTGTATTACTGTATCTCTATGTTTATGGTTGTATCTCTGACATATTCCTGTTATATTATTGGATATACGTGATATAGCTGTGTATTTCTTTATTATATCTCTACTCTCATTTTGTGTCGAGGCCTTCAGAGCCTCATTGTAATCATCTTCTTGCGAATGTGATTAGCCGTCACATCTCTTCTCAGAGATAAGTTGCCACCATTATAGCGAGTCGTTCACTCTATATTTTTACAGTCTATGTACATTTCTTTCATTATATCTCTGCTCTCATTTCGTGCCGAAAATAAATCCGGATCATTGATGTAACCAATTAGCTTGAGGGTTTGGGGAGAAGAGAAGCTAGTGAGATCATTTAGGGAAATGATCGGTTCTACTTTGAAAGGGTTTGAGGGAGGGGTTATTTCAGTGGGTTCAGGTGACACAGAAATAAGGGAAGCTTCAACATCCTCTTCTGAAACATCCTCCGAGATGGCCATAAAAAGATTTTGTTCCTTACACTTGTGTCCCAGAAAATGTTTGTCATCACAATTATAACAAAGTCCTTTGAGTTGGAGTTCAACCATTTTGTCCCTAGTCGATTTTTGGATCTTTAGTGGAGTAGAAGGAGGAGTGGGATTTACTGGTTTAGTGCGAAGAATAAAGGGGGGTTTCTGGTTTTGAGAACAGACAACCTGTTGTGCTTCCTTAGCTCTTTTAGGAGCCTCCAACCAACTTTGAGGATGATGCATGAGGACATGGGAACGAATATCATCCTTGAAGCCACTGATAAAACATGCTCGGAAAAAAACATCAGACATGCCCTCTGTACAAAAATTCATTCGTTCAAAAGTAGTTATAAAGTCTTCCACTATGACAGATTGTTTCAACTTTGTCAAATGGCCTAAATGGTTGGTGTTAGTGTCAAAGCATTCGTAAATCTTTGTCACAAAGTGTGTCCAAGTAACATACCCTTGGTGGGAAATTTTTCCCCATTACGAACGTTCTTGATCTAGATGGAGAACACCATACCAAAGTTTGGCCAACTCATCCAAAATATCGTACAAAAATAAATAATGTTCGATTTGAGTTACCCAACCAGTGGGATCTAAGCCATCACATTTGTTCACATCCACACGTGGAAGGAATAGGTCACGTTGAAAGTGATGGGGCTAAAAATTATGGTAATGAGAGGAAGTTTCAACTTCGGTATGCAAAGGTGGGTCAGATAAGGGAGGATCTGCAGGGATATGCATCTTGGTGCAGACCATTGTAGCGACAGATTCAAGCTGGGTAGTAATTTCTTGTTTGAGGTCTTGTTTGAGTTCCTCGATTGAGGCAATGATGGAGGAATGCATGTTTTTATTGATGGTGTCAATATTGGCACTGAGTTGTCTCACTTCTTGTTGGGTCTCTGTGAAATTAGATTGCAAGGTATTGAAGTGAGCTTCCAAGTCTTGGCTATGAGTATAGGCCATGATGATGAGGGAATCAAAAAGGGGCAGGTGGGGTCAAAAAATTTCGCTGAAAAAGGATAGGTATGAATGTGATAAGGGAAAAGAGAGAAATCCAATGGAATAGGTCTCAAATAATGGTGCAACCAGATCCAGACGTTTTTTTATTTTTTATTTACACCTGTGGAAAGTGCTCTGATACCACTTGTAATATTCTAGATATAAAAAGTATGTAGAACAGAAATAAAATGCTAGAAATGGCAGATGAACAACAATATAACCAAAACAACACCACAATAATACCAAAATGATACCAGAATAACACTAGAAAGAGAACTTTGATTACTGAGAGAAATTTTCACTTGCCTCTTCAAGGGGGCAACCTCCAGCATAGCAGAGCTCTATTACAATAATATCCAAGACAAAAGTTCTCATACCCTCGACTCCTATTTATACTAAATATGTATATCAAAAGAACCATCTAGAGGAATATCCTTCTAGAAGCGGAAGCTTCTATTAGGTATTCTTACATTGGACTTATTCTTCCTTGTTTCTAGGCCTTATTAATATTGACCTTTATTACATCAGAATATATTATTCTACCTATGTGAGGGGTTAGGTCCATAACACTTTGGGCTTCCACATAAAAAAAACTGGTGTACTTTTTATGTGTATGATTTCTCATTTGTTCATTGTTTATTTACTCTGAAACTATTGGATGAGAATGCTACAATGATATAACACTTGCATTTTGTGGTTAAAAATAATTATTTCTCTATTACTAATTCACCCCCTCCCCTTCTCAGTAATCCAACAATTGGTATCAAAGTCGGTTCCTTCAAAAATCAGTTTAATCAGTGAAAGGTAGATCATGGAGAGAAACAACATGTATAAACATGGAATACCACAATTTGATGGACATAAGTATGCATTTTGGAGCAAAAGGATGAAAACATATATACAAGCACAGGGATTTGAAATTTGGCAATCTATAGTATATGGATACAAAGAACCAACAGTTCTGCCAACAAGTGAAAGAGCAATAAAAATCGTTCAAAATAATTCCAAAGCCACAAATGCACCTCTAAATGGTCTTAGTGAATCGGTATACACCAAAGTTATGCATTGTAAATCTACTAAAGATATTTGGGACAAACTTCAAAATATTTATGAAGGAGATTCAAAATTCAAAGTAGCAAAGCTTCAAACTTACAGAGGTCAATTCAAACAACTAAAGATGAAGGAAGATGAGAATATTGCAGCTTACTTCTTACGAGTCAATGAAAGAGTAAATGCAATCATAGGATTGGGAGAAGAAATTAAAGAATCTGTAATTGTTCAAAAGGTACTAATATCTCTTCTTATGAGATTTGATCCTAAGATATCAACACTAGAAGAAAGAACAGATCTAGACTCAATAAGAATGGACGAACTACATGGAATCTTCATAGCATATGAAATAAGAACTGAATAGGAAAATCCATATATAAAATAAGCAGCTTTCAAATCATCCAAAAGGTCAAAGAAAAAGGGAAAGAAAAAATAAAAAGAACATAGCAACAACAATGACATCTCAGAAGATGATGAAGAAATGGTCAATTTTATCAAGATATTGAAGGGAACCAACGGTAGATATAAAGGTAAGCTTCCATTTACTTGTTTTAATTGTGATGGTATTGGTCATTTTGTTAGAAAATGTCCTCATAAGGAAAATAAGGAGAATGATGAAGATTATTCAAATAGCAAACAAATATATAAAGACAAAGGAACCACAAAGAATGTTTTCAAGAAAAGCTTATGCGCCAAAGAAGACATCTCCTCATTAGATGAAGATGAAGTCAGTGATAGTGAGACATAAAGAGTTCTATTCATGGAAGTAGAAGACTTGGAATAAAGAAGACATCAAAGAAGAATATGAAGAGCCAAAATTTGACTAACGATAAGAATTGTTGACTTCCATAGACTTTATAAGAAGAGAAAACAAGAAAAACAAGAAGCTACAAGAAGAAATAGACAAGAAGGAAGACACTCAAGAACTAGAACAGATCATCGCGGAATTGAAGGTTCAAATAGAATAATATAAAAGAATTGAAGAAGCACTCAAAGAATAGTTATAAGAAAGAGACTGGATCATTGGAAATTTGGAAGTAGATATTGTCACATTAAGAAAGGATATTCAAAAGAAAAATATGCAAAACAGCTCAAAAGTTTTGGATGACATTATCAACAATCAAAGGCCCAATCATGACAAGTTTGGAATTGGATACAATCAGAAAAAAAAGGAATCAAGATCTAAAGCAACAGAACAAGAAAGATATTGAAAACGTTATGCAGGAAAAATCAAAGGGGATAGGAAGACCTACAAGGAATATTACAGGGACACTCCTCCACCGAGAAGATTCATATTTAAGAATCAACGATCGACAAAAAGAAATAGGACTTAGGAAGAATAAGGATTCATAAGGGTAACTCCTTTTATAATATCTTCAACTCTTAGGTATCAAACTATCTTTTTGGGTTTATGTTGTGCATGCAATAATTTTTGACATAAAGATGTAAATTGTACAGCTAATAGCAAGAACATAAAAAATTTTGAAAGTCATAGACAAAATGATTATCCAAGAAGGCCTAGTGAAACACAGAGAAGAAGCTACAATAGGTTTGAATCATTGAGCACTAAAGTGGAATAATACAAGTGCAATAACTTTGGACACATGCCCAAAGATTGTAGAATGGCAGTCCCTAAGATTAGAGAACAACAATAGTCACAGATAGGATCCTAAAAGAGAACATGGATAAGAGATCGCAAGATTGGAAATAAAACGAGATGAAGAAAATTCTACAGAGAAAAGGAAATATGTTATATACAAAAAGATTTGTAAAATAACTGAAAGAAAAGAAGGACAGGTAAATAAGAAATAGGTTCAAGAGATTGTATTTTCAGGCATTGTAGTGAAAGATGAATCCACGGATAGAAAGAAAGAAGTCAGAGCTCAGAGAGATGATGATGAATACACTTCATATTAGGAATTGTTCTGATCCATCCAACTTGGAGACTCCTAGTTAATAAGAATAATAGACAGGGGGATTCTATGCGATAGCTGAGACAGACCAAAAAACCATCCTTCGAGCAGCTTGCATAATTTGAGTAGAGAGATTCAATGAATTCAGTTAGAAGAAGTACAATATGATAGATTAAATAGTTGTAGTAATACTTAATGATAGTACAATAACATATGAGTCAAAATTATGGACAGTTGTGTAGTAGAGTCTTTAATAGTATGGGTAGATATGGACGTGAAACCAGTTTTTCTAAACAAGAAACTTGAAGAAGAAGTCTACATTGAACAACTGGTTCCTAGAGCATGGTACTCTAGACTAGATAAATATCTACAGCGGGCAGGATTCAGAAAAGGAAGTGTAGACAACAACCTCTACATCAAGGTAACTCAAGATGGTATTTTATTAATTGAATTTTATATTATTTCTGGAAGTATTGATGACAGGTTAAGACAGAAATTTGCAAAGCATATGCTGAATGAATTTGAAATGTCATTACTTGGAGAACTATCCTTCTTTTTGGGTCTTCAGATACATCAAAGAAACCAAGGAATTTTTATTTCTCAAACTAAGTATATCATACAAATGTTAAAGAGGTTCAGAATGGAAGATTGCAAACCAATTACCACTCCTATGAAAACCAGTTGCAATTTGAGAAAAGATGATGATTCAAAGTCTACAAACCAGAGGCAATATAGGTCAATGATTGGTAGCTTACTATATGTGACAGCATTCAAACCAGATGTAATGCGGGCAGTTGGATAGGTGGCACGATTTCAAGCATCACCAAATGAATCACATGCATTAGCAGTGAAGAGGATTTTCAGATATCTCAAATGAACAGAGGAGTTTGGATTATGATATTCAAAAAGAAAGGATATATCACGTATTGCCTACACAGATGCAGATTGGGCAGGTTGCATTGATGACCGACAAATCACCAGTGTAGCAGCATTCTACTTGGGTAAGTGTTTAGTATCTTGGCTAAGCAATAAAAAATCATCAATATCTTTATCTACAGCTAAAGAAGAGTACATTGCAGCAGCAGGATGTTGTACTCAGGTTCTATGGATGAAACAAAATTTGAAAAATATATAGGTTGAGTATGATGATCCCATTCCAATCTAGTGTGATAATACAAGCACCATCAGTATCTCAAAGAACCTAGTGGTGCACTCCAAGACAAATAACATTCCAATAAAGTATCACTTTCTATAGGAACAGGTTGCAGAGAAGAACATCATAGTTGAATATGTGGGAACAAAAGAACAAGTGGCAGACATCTTTTCAAAACCACTTCCAAGGGAAGACTTTGAGTATTTTCTCTAGAGACTCGAAGTAATTTCTACTCCAAAATCAATTCTTTTGAATTATTATACTATATGTCTTAGATTTACACAAGGAATCACCATAAAGAGGACAGTTCAGGTTGGGGGATCCGTTTCAGAAAGATTTTAGTCAGGGGGAGTATCACCAAGGACAATTCAGTTAGGGGGAGCATCTCCAAAAGGAAAGATACCTTTTTCATTGATGACAAAGGGGAAGAGATTTATCAGATGCAAAGGTAAATGCTTGGAGAAAGAGCACAGAGGCATGGTTCAAGGGGGAGTGATGGTCACAGGGGGAGCATGAGTTATATGAATTCAGTTTTGCATTAGAGTGTTGTCATCAATGCCAAAGGGGGAGATTGTTGATTATTTGGGTTGGTTGTCATTGATGTCAACACTTGAAGAAAGTTTGGTAGAGAATTATAGTAACACAAAGGTTTGGGTAATGGACCCAAGTTTGTTTGATGTATAATGGTATGATTTTTAATATATTTGAAGGTAAGAATATTCTGTATGGATAGTACATTTCATCTCATTTATGGTGGTATGTGGAATGTCACATAACACCTCACGATTAGAGAGTTATGGGCATGTGAAGTTGGAGAACCCTCATGAATCATCTAGAAGCCCCAAAAGGTCAAAGTAGTCAAAGTGGTTGAAAATAAGAAATCATTTAAATAATAAAATGAAGTGATGACTGTAATATAAGTGAAAGTGGATACAAAAGAAATTATTTAAATAATAAATTTAATGGATAAATTACTAAGTATACAAGTGGTTAGAAATGGGTTAGTCCTAAAATAAGGAAAGTGGTTTAAAATATTTTAGAAGGTAAATAATAAAGTGAAGTGATGAGTGTACTATAAGTCAAAGTGGATACAGAATAAATTATTTAAATAATAAATTTAATGGAAAAATTACTAAGTGGATAAGTGGTTAGAAGTGGGTTAACCCTAAAATAAGGAAAGTGGGTTAAGATGGTTAAAAGGTAACCCCTTGAGGAAGCTACATGAAAGTATAAATAAGAGGCAAGGCTCTATCATTTTAATCACACTTGAGAATATTGAATATATAAAATGGAATGAGGTAACCAAAGGATATCTAAGCCGAATTTTAGAGGGAAGATGAAGTAAAGAAGGTTGAAATTCAAGGGAGGATAAATTCTTTTGATGATTCTTTCTAAGGTATGTTATTTACAGGTCATATCACCATTTTCAAAATAACATTTTTTTTAGAATGATTCAAACCATGAAATTGGGAGGTCGTTGAGGAAACATATCCAAGTAGCTTTGATAAAAATTTCATCTTGTGGGCCGTTGTATTTTTTGAGTTACACTCCGTGGAAAATAGGGTTTTGGGCTAGTCCTGAAACTAGTCTAAAACAGGTGCTTCAGGTAAAAACGTCATAACTTCTTCATAATAGATTTAAATTTAGTAAGACCAAATGTATTGCCTAGAGTACAGTATTTAGTATTCTCTGTAACATTTTCAGATCCATACAACAAATATTCTGTGTGGGGCACACCCTACAAGTTCTCTCTCTAGAATAAGCCATAATTCAACAAGGTATGCCATTTTTGCTATAACTCATTTTTTGAGAGGTTCCAAGTAGTGAAACCTAGAGGAATTGCATAAAAGACATTGAATAGCACTGTGTGTTATTTTTAGATCTTTATTCATTACAAGTACATATTTATGATTATTTCAAGTTAGGGTTTTTGACTAATCCAAAATTAGTCATGTGAGACTAAAGTAAAGTTTGATGAAAATGATAGTCTCTTATTGTTAAAGTTAAGTAAGGTTTGTAGGTATCTGATTATATACACCAGGTCTATTACAGAGTTACAAATCAGATTTGGATGATGAAATTGATGAGGGTTTTTGGTTGAGGTACATGCTAGCTACATGGTTGAGACAAGTAGTTGATGAGTTGGCACATACATGAGGTGTATAGTTGATGATGTTGGTACATATTGATGAGTCATAGTTGATGAGTAGTTGAAGCATGATTGGTACATACTTGGTACATGGTTGGAGGCACTTGTTAGTAGTATTGCTGACACGTGTTTTATGGATGATGTAGTATACTTGTCTTGGTATATTATTAGAAGCACATACTGATCTTGGTGATGATTATGAGTTGTTGTGTTATGCTTGGTTGATGCACATCTTGGTGATATTGTGCATATGGTTGAGAGTTGTCTTGGTAATTGATCTTGGTGAGTAAATCTGATTTGGTTTATAAGATTGATGAGACTGGTTGTTGTGATAGGTTGTTTGGACAGGTTATTGTGACTGGTTATTTGTACAAGTTTGGTGCATGGTTGATGTATTTGTTTATGGTACAGGTTGAAGTACAGGTTGAGGTATGGTACATGTTGGAACATGTTATTGGTATAGGTTGTTACAGGTTTATTGGTACAAGTTTACAACAGTATATCTCATAGTGATAGTGTGACAGTGGTTCCATCATTCTACTTCAATGTCAGGGAAGTTGGATGGGGAAAGTACAAGTGGTTGTAGCTGGAGAACATAGGGGGTTGTAGCCTCCTTCTAGTTGTAGAAAGAGAATTAGGGAGTTGGATCTTCCCTCATGTTGTAGCTTGAGAAATTAGGGGGTTGTAGCCTCCTTCTGGTTGTAGCCAAAGAATTTGGGAGTTGGAGCTTCCTTCATGTTGTATCCTGAAAAACTAGGGGGTTGGAGCCTCCTTCTAGTTGCAGCTAGAAAACAAAGGAAGTTGGTGCTTCCAATGAATGTAATTCTTAAATACATATAGTAAAAGTCATTATGTGGTTTTCTCCTGCTTTGGGTTTCCACATAACAACATCGGTGTACTTTATATGTGTATGATTTATCATTTTTTCATTGTTTGTTTACTCTACAACTATTGTATGATAATGCTACATTGATATAACACTTTCATTTTGTGGTTAAAAAGGATTATTGATCTATTAATAATTCACCCCCCCCCCCCCTCTTAGTAATCCAACAATGCCTAGCCAATAGTATGAAGAACTCAACTGTGCATATGTTTTATCATGGCCAACATGTCAAGCCAATCCTCGACTATGTTTCTCCTTCAAAAACTTATCCCTCATTGAGCATCTTGGGATACACAATCAATTTCCTTTGAAGAACATTCCTTCTTGGATAATATACTACATCCATTGGTTGTTATCCCTTAACAAAGTATCTTCAAATGCTTCATAAGCTTCCTTGAAATATGGGTCTTCCTAGTACATCTCCTTGAGGTGTTCAAGTCCCAAAGTATCCACTTGGAATTCATGCAAGATTAAACATCTCTTGCTCAAAGCATATACAAATTTGTTAGCACTCCCACTAATATGCCTAGTGAAAAAAGTAAAATTATAAATGAATTCTACCCATTCCGCATGTCTCTGGTTCAATTTCTCTTTTCTAGTTATGAACTGCAAAGCATGATTGTCAGTATACAACATAAACTCATTTGGTATAAGATAATTGTTGGAGTTTAATGTTGTTCAATTACATTCAGTTTCTTTACAAATTTACATAAATTGAAGCATAAACCATGAACAATAGTAATAGTAATAACCAAGATCACAAGATTACAATAGAAAATGCTAAGACAAAATGATTATAATAGATTGATATATATTATTAAAATGATGAGAGTTCCATATATATATAACATATGGTGACCATCTATGAAAGGATGTGTCCCTTGGATAATAAGTAACTACTTATTTATTAAGTATATTTATACGTTGTATTATAAATATCATGTCATATATTATATGA
>JZKD02S0844506.1:129053-139813 GCA_000966675.3 Picea glauca | reverse complement strand
AAGACTATATTCCCGATGTTGTCCAAACATAAACACTCCCTCTCAATGAGGGATACATTCTCAACCAAGGTTGTTCACCATAGGTACACCCCCATGAGTGAATGTTAGCATGATGCTAACTGACACTTGTAAAACACCTCAAGCATATCTATTCCATATTATTCCTTGCCATGATCAAGGAAGGACTATGTCTGGTCCCATTTACCACAAGTGCACCTTTATGATAAATGTATCCTATCTCCCTTGGTCTGCAGACCAATCTAGGAGAAGTTTTTCCTAATGTTGAAACATCAACACTCCCTCTTAGCTAGGGAGGTATTTTTTCATTGTAGTACACAACTATTGTCCAAAGTGTAGCGTTCCCCGACCGTCAACTCCCACGATCGGGCAAAGCACCACTAACTTCACGGAAAAACATTTTTGTAGCATATTATGCATTCTAATGAATTACAATTGCTTGGTTACAGTAAAACACAGAATTCAATTTAGAATATATATATAATTAAAAATAATGCATACACACAACAAAATAAATGATAACATTGCAAGAATCACAGGTATGCAATTTAATTAATTACATAATTACAAAGACATATTGACACTTATCTTCAAAACTGTCGCACACCACCAACTTCATACAGACCTTTCATGAACCTCCCAGTCTTAGACTGCACTGCTCATCACTCTTAGCAGTAGTTCACCCTTGAGAGAGGACTAAGATCCACCGAGAAAGTGATCCTAGGCTAGGTAAGGTTTACAAGAAGAATACACCTAAAGGAAGGATGATTCTCTCCCAGGAGCCACTTATGTCCACTACTCACAGACTCTCCTTCCCCACATGCCTATACCACCCCAGGAGTATACACCTTCACTGTCACCTAGACAGTCCTTTGGCTACTAACCTCCCTTGCCTTGGGCTTCAGCAATAGATCAGACCAGAAATCTCCAGGCTCTGTGGCAGCTATAGGGCTCCTTCTAGGAGCTCTCTCCTTCATCCGAGCACTCTCTCACCTGGAGAGGGTCGCTCATAGGCTAGGAAACTTGTTCCTTCAACCTCAACCACCTCTCTCACCTAGAGAGAGTGTTGTATACACTGGCCAACAAGCCACATGTAATCAACCACTGCATGGCCACAAAAATCAACTGGAAACATAGACACAGCCACCCAAAGTTGATGATAGACAGGTGCAACAGCATAACAAGGCTCAGCAATTACGAGACACTTTTTTTTTCTCAACCAACAACACAAGACAACTTCTTGGTTCTAGTTTCAGTAATGCGTAAGGGTACATAGATATCACATGCAAAGGATTAGACAGTTCAGGTGATGGATCTGAGTACGAACACCAAATAGAGGTTGCTCCTAGACAACCACCAGTTTCGATGGAGGATGGAGAGAAGACTCCTGACTCAAGTGATGGATGGAGGAATGTCGAACGAACCCCCAACATGGATCTCTTATTAGTTTTTAACTACATGTGTCTGGGATAACACTCGTCACCCATGAATCTACATGTGCTTCATCATCTGGTGTGTGCTTTTAGGCATGCATTCCCCCTTCCAGGGATTTGGGATCAAGAAAACACATTTCACACATCTTTTTAGAATAATAATTTAGTATTATTCTCAAGGGTTTAAGCCCCCTCAGCTTAGCCCCTCTTCCAACCTCTCAGCCCCCTCTCCCTTACCTAGGATTTGTGGATTCTTATTCCCCCATCACTCATTCATCATGGTCATTCCACATGTAGATATGTTTTGTATTAATATTGTGCATAGTTACATGTACAAAAATCAGACTCTTGGCCTTCAATACTTAGGCTCCCTGGCCTAATAACACATAAGCCCACTAGCTTATATAACTTGGATCACCATCCTTATAAACTTGAATTATAGTTCATAAACAAGATTTATACTTCATAGACATGATTTACAATAGGGCTTGGCCTTGGGGACCTTAAAATCCCCTCCCCTTATTTTTTCCCTATCCTCAGTGCAACTTTACACTGCATCTGCAAGATTTTGAAAATTTTCAAAAAGATGTGGGTACTCTACCCGCATAACATATTCATGCTCCCATGTCAAATCCTCAGGACCGTACCAGGTCCACTAGACCTTTACAAGCACTATGACTTGATTCTGGAGCTGTTTTTTTTTTCCTGTCCAATATGCACATAAGATGCACTTGCATGACACCTTCTTTCTCCACCTGGATCACATTCCAATCAATTACATGATTAGCATAAAGAATATACTTTTTAAGTAATGAAACATGAAACACATTATGTACAGTCATGGATGTAGGTAATGCAAGCATATAAGAAACTGGCCCAATCCTTTCCAGGATTTCAAATGGCCCACAAAATATGGCTACCAACTTGGCACAGCTTCCCAGCTTCAGGGAACTCTTGTTAGCTTTCACTTTCAGGAAAACATGATCACCCACTTTGAACTCTCTGTGGGTTATGTTCTTATCAGCATAACTTTTCTACCTGTCTTGGGAAGCTTTCAAATTCTATTTATTTTTTATCATTTGGTCTTCCATCTCATTGAGCAACTCTGACCCAACTACTGTTCTATCAGTTGGATTATCCCAACTCACTGGAGTATTACACCTTTTTCCATAAAGCACCTCAAATGGACTCATCTTCAATGATGCCTCATCTTCAATGATGCCTGATACCCATTGTTGTACGCAAATTCTACCAAGTGTAGGTAGTCTTCCCATTTTGATGGTTTGTCCATCACATACATTCTTGGTATGTCTTCTATTACTCTATTCACCCTCTCTGTCTGTCCATCATACTTAGGATGATAAGTTGTACTAAACTTCAGATTCATTCTGAATCCTTTGAAAAATCCTTTCCAGAAATTTGAGGTGAATTTCGAGTCTCTATCAGACACAATCGTTTTAGGAATTTCGTGCAATTGTGCCACTTCCTTTATGAAACTATCAGCAACATCTGCTACCTTGTGAGTAGTTTTCAGTGGAATAAAATGGGCAGATTTTGTAATCTTGTCCACCACCATGATTGAATCATGTTTCTTGCTTATTCTAGGCAATCCTACAATAAAATCCATCATTACTACTTCCCACTTCCATTTTGGAATGGGTAAAGGTTGTAGCAACCTTGTTGGGTGCCTATGCTCAGCTTTACATTTATGGAACTCCATACATCTAGCGATGTATTCAGCGATATCTCTCTTCATACCCGGCCAAAAGTAATCGCTCTTGACCACTGCTACTATTTTATGATATCTAAGGTGCCCTGCATAAGGCACATTATGCATCTCCTGCAAAATCATTTGTTTCAAGCCCTGGACATTGGGTACAAAATTTTTGTTCTTGTACAACAGTATTCCATCTGTTTCCAATTTATAAATTTCCATCTTCTGTGGCATCTTACCCTGATGTCGCTTGACTACCAATTCTTTGTGAATCAGATCTGCATTTGCAACCTCCATAATTCTTCTTTTAATATCAGTCGGATACATGCTAATAGCTATATCATGCAATTCATGCACCTTTCTGCTGAGTGCATCAGCCACCTTGTTTTCCTTCCCTTTTATGTGATTTATATTAAAGTCATATTCACACAGAAACTCCAGCCACCTACTCTGCCTAGCGTTTAGGGTGGGTTGGTAAAACAAGTATTTCATACCGTTGTGGTTTGTTCTTAGTTCAAAACTCTTTCCCATGAGGTAATGTCTCCATTTACTCAGAGCATGAATGATGGCCGCTAACTCCAAATCATGAGTTGTGTAATTCCTTTCATGCTCTTTCAACTTTTTGGATTCATAACAAATTACAAATCCATTTTGACTAAGGAATCCTCCCAATCCTTCTTTACATGTGTCTATGCACACCACAAAGTCTTCATTTGGATATACAATCCTCAATATTGGAGCACTGGTTAACAGTTGCTTCAATCGCTGAAATATTTTCTCACACTCTTTAGTCCACTAAAACTTTTTCTCCTTCCTTTGCAAGGAAGTGATAGGGTAGGCTATCTTTGAGAACCCTCCAATGAACCTTCTGTAATAACCAGCCAATCCCATGAAGGATATAACTTTCATTACATTTCTTGGTGCTGACCATTCTCTAATGGCCTCAATATTCTCAGGGTCTACTGCTATCCCATCCCTCGAGATAATATGTCCCAAGTAATGGATCCGCTCCTGATAAAATGAGCACTTGATCATCTTGGCATACAGTTGGTTCTCTCTTAGCACCTGCAACACCATCCTCAGATGTTGTTCGTGCTCTTCCTCTGTCCTAGAATACACCAGAATTTCATCCAAGAAAACAATGACAAACTTGTCTAGATAGTCCTTGAATACTCCATTCATCAAGCACATAAAAACAACGGGTGCATTTGACAGTCCAAACGGCACCACTGTGAACTCGTAATGACCATACCTTTTTCTAAAGGTGGTCTTGTTGATGTTTTGATATTTTATTATTACTTGGTGATATCCTGATCTTAGATCTATTTTCGAAAAGATCTTTGCATCCTTCAATTGATCGAAGAGATCATCAATCCTCAGAAGAGGATACTTTTTCTTCATTGTCACTTTGTTCAATTTCCTAAAATCGATGCACAATCTCAGTGTTTCATCCTTCTTCTTTACGAATAGGACCGAGTCACCCCAAGGAGACATGCTTGGGTGTATATACCCCTTCTTCATAATCTCTTCAAGATGCAATTGCAACTCTTTTAGTTCTGGTGTATTCATCCTATATGGAGCCTTTGACACTGGAGTTTCTTCAGGCATCAAGTTCACAGAGAAATTGATATCCCTTTTCGTAGTTAGTCCAAGTACTTCCTGGAATACATCTTCGAACTCTTTAAGTACCACATGATCCTCAATACTTGAAACATTATCCTTAGGTTTTTCCTCTACATGGGCTACAAATAATTGACAACCTTTTATGTAGCACTTCTTCAGCTACATCGCTAAGATTTCCCTGATAGCTACAACTCTGGGAATTCCTTGGACTACTCTCTGATTCCCTTCTTCATCTAAGCAAGTGAATGCCTTGTTCTGGCAGTCCAATATGGAATGGTGTTGGTCCAACCAGTACATCCCAATTAGGCATTCATAAGAGCCTAATGGCAGAATGTTCAATTCGACCTTCATGCTCAGTCCATTCATGTCCACAAGACAGGACTTGACTAGCTCTGTGACTTTCCTCTTGGTTCCTATAGCTAGTTGCACTAACCAAGACTTTTCATGTTTTCTTATTATCAAATGAAAACTTTCTACCACTCTAGGGTCTATATAACTATGGCTAGCCCCTCAATCAACTAAAATAGTAAATGGTTGGTTTTTGATCATACCTTCCACTTCAATCATGTGAGACTAATATTCAACATGTTTTTCTTCCAGGGCTGCGTAGATCCTTAGCATTCTACTGCCCATGTCCTCCATTGTTTTAGCTTGTTGAACATTGTGGACAACTCTTACTTTATCATTTATGTGGGGGAAATATCTGTACCTATGGTTTTCTTTACAACCCCAACATTCCATAGGTGGCGACCTTGACATTTGTCCACCCACTTCAGCCTTCCTAGGCTCTCTAAAAGATGGCTATCCTTGAGGACTGTTTCTGAAAAAGGGTGGTTTATTTCCCTTCTGCCTATGTTCTTTCTTGAACTTTTTCTAGTCATAGCAAGCCTTCTGAAGGTAGTCTTTTCTCTTTGTTGTTCAAATAATAACTTCACCCTCCTTATTGTTTCTTCCATATTCTTTGGGCCATCATACTAGATCTTATCCCCAATAGAAAGTGATAATCCACTTAGGTACCTCTGAATCTTGACAGACTCATCTTTGATGAATGGAATATACTTCAGTAATTCTAAAAATTTCTGTTTGTACTCATCAATGGTCATGTTGTCCAGCTTGAGTTCAAAGAACTCTTTCATCTTTCTGTAATAATATCTTTTAGTTAAGTATTTCCTCTCGAAATACCTCTTGAATTCTTTCCATGTGATGTAATTTTCTCTGATGTGTTGCACCTTCACAATTTGATCCCACCACATGGATTCCTTTCCCTTCAATTGATACATGGAAATCCTTCCCTCTATGTGAGAGGAATAATTTTGCATTTGAAAGTATTTCCTCATACCAAGCAACCAAGTTTCGGCATATTCCTCCTTCTTATGTTCTCCATCAAACGTTGGAGGCTTGATCTTCTTCATTTCCCCCCTCAATTCATCCATTACAGATCTTCTGTGCTTTCTGGTAGGGGATGAGTTGGAACTATTGTGTGCTTCCTTACCGAAATGCTTTGGGGAGTGACGACAATGTCCGCTAACACTCCTCGATCTTGTTTTCCTCTCAGGGGTCCTGTGACTCCTTGTTTTGTGTGAGTCACTTTCTTTTTCTAACCTCTTCTCGATTCTTTCTAGACTCTTCAACAAATTTAAGTTGAATACACCCTATTGATCCCTGGCTTTCATTAGCTTTCGGTTATTAGCTCGGTGATTCTGGGCATCCTACTGTAATCTTTCAATGATTTTCATTATATGCCCTTCCTTATCCATCTCTTTTTCGTGTCCATTGGAGTTTGATCCTATGACGCCCAAGTGGACATCCATTCCTCCTCTTTCGTTCTCTGAACCGAAGGCAATCCACATCTCTTCCATTTCTTTACACTCAATGTTAATTCTAACTGATTCTGGTACTCATCAAACTTCTACAATAACAACGTGAAAACAACCCAAATTTTTTCAGGCCGTCTCTCCTTAACAAAACTCCACACAATCAAAACCAATCCAAATTAAGAAAAAATTTTGATTTCATGAAATTTTTCTGGCTCTTCTCAGCTCTGCAACTTTTGGGTGATATCTCCCTCTTTCTTAGTCCCTACCCATGTGACCAAGGGTCATGACCAAGTGCTAGACTACTAGGTGCTACTCAGGCCTTCGGCCTTCGAAGAGTTTAAGGCACACAGAACTATCTTTGGTAGTTCTGATTTACTGAATTTGCATAAATCGGGTGGATCGATGGTCCACATTTACCCAACATCCAACGGTTAAAATCCATTGTGATTCTTCCATCTTCAAATATTTTGGCACTTCAGGACTTTAGAACTTCAGTTTTCAAGGTTTAGGTCCTTGAGGCTTTCAGACTCACTTCCCTTTCCAACCCCCAACTTCTAAAATTTTGATTTCCTTACCCTTCGAGCCCACGGAGCATAGTTGTCTCCCACATCCACAGTGGCAAGTGGTACACTCAGGAGGGTCCACGTCACCTTCGACGATGTCATCGGGTCCCACCACTCTCTCTTTTCTTCTTGACCCACTGGCATGTGGTACACACCCATGTGTCCACATCCATTCCAAGTGAAATCCAATGGTCAAATCCTCTCTCAGATCTATGGTGCAGATCCTTTCGATGTTTCAGGATTTTAGGGTTTCGAGGTTTCGTGAATCAGCTCACTCTATTTTTTCCCAACAGTCAAAATAGCGAAATCGTGACTTAACTTATGCTTGATCTAAAGGTCAAGCCTTATACTCTCGATCTATGGTGTAGATCATTTCAGAACTTTAGGGTTTTGGGTTTCAGTGTTTATGCTTCCACGCACCCAACTTCTTTCGATAGTCAAACTCTGATAGACTTCTGAGATATCCTTTCGTCACCATTTTCCTGATCTAATGGTCATAAAGGTCTCTTCTTACGAACCGATCCTATGGCTCCCACACTCCAAGTGTCGAGCACTCCCTCTTCGTGGTCAAATACCATATTGGTTATGGTTTTTATATACTGCTATACTTCCTGATCTTTGTATCCCAATCAAGTAACTCCTTGGCTCTCAAGGACGTTATAGGGTCCGAAATTGGATCTTCCAAACACAATTTCCACTTGAAACTTTGGGTCCAATGACCACTTAATCAGCCCATCCAGGCTCAGCATCAAAAATAGGCTATGATACCATACTATAGCATTCCCCGGCCGTCAACTCCCACGGCCGGGCAAAATGCCACTAACTTTGCGTAAAAACATTGTTCTAGCATATTATGCATTCTAATGAATTACAATTGCTTAGTTACAATAAAACACAAAATTCAATTTAGAATATATATAGAATTAACAATCATTCATACACACAACAGAATACATGATAACATTGCAAGAATCACAGGTATGCAATTTAATTAATTACAGAATTACAAAGACATATTGACACTTATCTTTGAAATTGTCGCATGCCACCAACAGCGTGCAGACCTTCCACGAACCTCCCAACCTTAGACCATGTTGCTCATCACTCTCAGTAGTAGGTCACCCCCGAGCGGGGACTAAGCTCCGTTGGGCAAGGGATCCTAGGCTAGGTAAGGTTTAAAGGAAGAATACACGTAAAATAAGGAGGATTCTCTCCCAAGAGCCACTTATGCCCACTACTCATAGACTCTCCTTCCCCACATGCATGTACCACCCCAGGAGTATACACCTTCACTATCACCTAGACAATCCTTTGGCTTCTAATCTCCCTTGCCTTGGGCTTCAGCAACAGACTAAACCGGAAATCTTTAGGCTTTATGGAAGCTACAGGGCTCCTTCCAGGAGCTCTCTCCTTGCTTCGCGCACTCTCTCACTTGGAGAGGGTCGCTCACAGGCTAGGAAACTTGTCCCTTCAACCTCAACCACCTCTCTCACCTTGAGAGAGTGTTGTATACACTAGAAAACAAGACACTCATAGTTAACCACTACATGGCCACAACAATCAATTGGAAACATAGACACGACCACCCAAAGCTGACGACAGACAAGCGCAATAGCATAACAAGGCTCAACAATTACGAGACACTTTGGTTTTCTCAACAAGAAACATAGGACGTATTCTTGGCTCTAGTTTTAGGAATGCATAAGTGTACACAGAGATCCCACGTAGAGGCTTAGAGGGTTCATGCGATGGATCTGAGTACGAACACCAAACAGAGGTCTCTCCTAGACACCTGCCAGTTCCGACAAAGGATGGAGAATGGATTCTCGACTTAGGTGATGGATGGAGGAATGTTGGATGAACCCCCAACACGGATCTCTTCTTATGTTTTAACTGCATGCGCTTGGGCCGACACATGTCACCCATGAGGTTGCATGTACTTCATTAGTTGGTGTGCGCTTTTAGGCACGTGTTCTCCCTTCTAGGGATTTGGGATCAAGAAAACATGTTTCACACATATTTTTAGAATAATAATTTAATATTATTCTCAAGGGTTTAAGCCCCCTCAGCTTAGCCCCTCTTCCAACCTCTCATCCCCCTCTCTCTTACCCAGGCTTTGTGGATTCTTAGTCCCCCATCACTCATCCATCGTGGTCAGTCCATAGGCAAAGATGTTTTGTATTAATACTGTGCATAGTTACATGTACAAAAATCAGGCTCCTGGCCTTCAACACTTAGGCTCCCTGACCTAATAACACATAAGCCCACTAGCTTATATAACTTGCCTCATCATCCTTATAAACTTGAATTACAATTCATAAACAATATTTATACTTCATAGACATGATTTAGAATAGGGCTCAGCCTTGAGGACATTACACATAGTCATGCAGTCTCTACCAATGGTACAAAACCACAATAGTAGCAAAATGTTTGGCACACATGGTACTCCCATGTGGACTTCTAAAGGATACTCCCAAGGCACTCCCATGTGGACTTCTAGGGTCAACTTCCCATAGTGTGTGACGTCAAGGGTCAAATCCCTTGGCATGTCCTCATGTGCTCTCCATGTGGGACGTTGGGCTATAAGAACAAATGAACTTATCCCTTCTTGAATAAGTGTCCTCATAGATCAAATCAACTCAATTCACAGAGGAGTACAATTTGGAGAAATTTTGTCACAAATGGCACTCCCATGTGGACTTCTAGAGGCTACACCCTCTAGAAACACTAGGGTCAACTCCCATAGTGTGTCATGCTAAGGGTCAACTCCTTTGACATGTCCTCATGTTCTCTCCACATGGGATGTGTCCTCATGTTCTCTCCACATGGGACATTGGGATATAAGCCCAAACACACTTATCCCTTCTTAGATAAGTGTCCCACTTATCCCTTGTCGGATAAGTGTCATCAAAGATCAACTCAAATCAGTCACAGAGGAGTATGATCTGGAGAATGTCTCAGGAATCTATAAACATCAACACTCCCTCTCATCGAGGGAGGCATTCTCTTCCATGCCAATTCTGTTATGGAAGTACTTGAACTTTGTCTTGGTTTGGTAAGAACTTCAACAACCTGCTCATATGTAGGAAGGTACTGCACCAATATTGCCTTCTTTTGCACCATGTCTCAAATGTAATGGTACTTGATCTCAATGTGTTTTGACTTGTCATGAAACATTGGATTCTCTGAGAGCTTCACACAACTCTAGTTATCACAATGAATAACGATGGAATCTAGCACATGTCCAAATAAATATGCAAGGAGATTGTGAAGCCACACTGCTTCACAGACTGCCACACTCAATGCAATGTGTTTGCAATCTTCCCGTCGCTGTGTGAGCAAAAAGTGAGTGCTTACATGCTCAGTTGGGCTCTGCTAGGCATGACAGCTGTATGGTAAAAGGTTAGAAAGAAAACAATAAAGCTATTAACAAGAATTAAACAAAAACTAAATGAAACTATGAGAATAGGAACAAAAAATAGAAACAAATGAAAATGGACCAATATCACCAATGTATAAGATGGTCTGATTGATGAAATCCAAAGATACACAATGGAGAAAGAGGACTTGGGTCCCTTCCCTCTCCAAT
>JZKD02S0844506.1:76347-87849 GCA_000966675.3 Picea glauca | reverse complement strand
CATCTTCTTGCGAATGCGAGTAGCCGTCACATCTCTTCTCAAAGATAAGCTGCCACCATTCTAGCAAGTCTTTCACTCTGTATTTTTACAGTCTCTGTACATTTATTTCATTAATGGAAATCGTGTATTACTGTATCTCTATGTTTATGGTTGCATCTCTGATATATTTATGTTATATTACTGGATATACGTGATATCTCTGTGCATTTCTTTATTATATCTCTGCTCTCATTTCGTGCCGAAAATAATCCGGATCAACTACCTTCTTATTTTTTGGGTTCCAAAGATTATAAAATTTGAGACCATATTTATATCCAATAATTAATTAAATGTACCAAATGATTTTGTGAAAATGATTTCTAATGAGCAAAAGAAGAAAACCTAATCATAATTTAAACGAAAGTAAACAGTTGTTAAAAAATAATGTTTTCGTTTAAATTAAGATTTCTATGTTTGTCTCTCCCTCATTCAAATTTGATCAAATGTAAACAAATGTCACAGAAAAGATGTGTCACAATAAACGGTCTTCTTGTAATCATTATTATTAATCCATGTATTCAACCAAACCATTCTCATAGCAAATAAATTCAATAAGGAAGAGGTAATAACAAACTCCCAAATTATGAAGATCATCCATCAACATCCAAACTCTGTAGAAAGAAAAATGGAATGGCATTTGAATTTCATGAAATTAAAACCAAACAAAAGAAAACAATATAAACTCAAACCAACCTCAAAACAAAGCAAACCAATACCAATCCAATCAAGTCAAAGGAAAAAAGAATGAAGAATCCAAGTAAAATTTCGAGGGACCCTAGCTTTTGATTAAAAATAAAGAAGGGGGTTGTTGGGGCCCAACAAATGGTGACTCATTGGGCAAAGAATTTATCTCTGACCTGTTAAACTTTCATCGCAGGGAAGAAGAATAAGACTTGGATATAATGTTAAGCTACTTTGAAACAAATCCACTTTAATATTACACAATATTAAGATTAGCTCAAATTTATAGAAAAATATAAGAAAATAATGCTTTTACAGAGGATTATAACCTAAATTTGTGTTTTAATCAAAGAGTCATGATGTTTATAAAAGGACTTCAATATCATTGACAGGGCCACTGTTACCAATAGGCATCCATAGACTCGATAGTGATATCATTTAACCCACTCAAATTCTTTAATCCCATCCAATAGTTGTATCCACATGATGTATACTTCCATAAAAGTTAATTTAAAATCATATACTTGCTACCGCTTGACCTGACATTGCTTTGTTGCTAGTATTCATGTTTAGTACCCCGACGAATTTGTCTTGGTATCATGTGTGCATTTACCCGCTGCCAGCGGGCATGTTCAGTACCCCGACGGGTTTACACACACTTCCCACACTTAAGTGCTTCCAACCCTCTTATGCCACTTTTAAATAATAATACAATTATAGATTTATTGATGACAAAGAGAGCGGGGTGATATTGGAGGTTAATTGCAATATAGGTAAACAATTGATCATTTTTTTTTATTTGCTTTCAAAACTGGAAGTTTTATCATGGTTTAGAGATTTTAGACTTCGGTTAAGAAATCATCTAGAGAATGGGAAAGCACTTAAAAGTGATTTTTTAAGAACAAGGACAGTGTAAAAGCCTAAGGATAATCATAATTCCCAAATATCTCGACACATTTCAGGGGTAATACCTTGACAAAGACTGTTTAGGATTTCATAGTACTCAACTAACTTACAAATCAATTATCTAAGCTGAACCTTAACATCAGAAACTATTTGAACTGTTTCAAATTTCTTTTAAAAACATAAGTCTTGAAATGAATGTTTCCTTCGACAATCGCTCTTTGATCAGAAATATGTTTATTCAAAAAGACAGACAAGAAGAAATTTCAATCAAAGAAAGAAAACAAAAACAAACACACAGCAAATCGAATTAGATTTTATTAATGGGATTCAAAATCAGAAGTATATCAAAACAAACAAAATCGAAATAGAAAAAGCTCACTTTTAAAAAGAATTTGACCAAAAACAAAACCAGGCCAACCTCTCATAGAGAAAGAGGATCAAAAGGAAGAACAACAAAGTTCATAGTTTTTCATATAGGAAGGTTATTTTCTTAAGATAGTGATGCATGATACATCATTTTGACCAAGCTTATTATTAAAATTCATAAAAATCCTTAACCAGGATGAGTGAAATTACGTGCAGTGGTAAGTTGTGTTTGTTAGGGTAAAACTAAGATCAAATCCCTAATCTCTTTATTAATGCTTCATAATATCTTAAATTATTGCATGATGCTGCCAAGTTTTGAAAAAGAAACATTTAATCAAGACATCTATGAAAAGGAAAAAGAAAGGAATTGAAACAAGACTTCCCTGACAACATTCAGATGATGGTTCTGTTTGCATAACCACATTCCTTCATAACTGCATTATTCAAAATAAAAAGGTGAAAAGGAAATAAAAAACCAAAAGGACTCTATTCCTACGCCTACTCTAACTCCTACATAGATCAAAAAGCTAAGTAAAATTGTATTTCCAGTGTAGCCAAAAGAGCATCTTCAATCATGTAAGGCATATAAAGTCAAAAATACGAATAAAAGAATATAGTATTTGCATATACAAAAAAAAACATGTCACGATTACCTCATATATATTCATTTAAAAAAAAATCAAGCACGACCTTACCATTCTTTTGAAACTTCTTGATGTATGAATCCTTGAGCCATTCTACAATCTTGTCATGATATGGGTCATAATGGCATGGAAGGATGTAAGTAAGTTTGGAAAACTTGTCAATATTATGGGGACCTGACATAACCAACAAATGGCGCTAGAAGGAGGGCCTGAAATTCATTGATGGGACATGGAGTTCATAAGACTCCCCCAAGCAATCATTCTCCTATCATAACGTGTAGTCACTCAGACAATAACGATACATTTGACCCATCTACTACCTCAAATATTACCCCTGAAATTCTCATCGAACCAATAACACCAGTTCCTCAAGGGATTGACGTTCAAGAAATTGTTCGCTAGTCAATCATAAGAACTCAGAGTGCTTTATCTCATATTAGACAACCTGGTAGACAACTTAATCAACCCCTTGATTTCAAAAATATTAAAGAACAACCTCAAGACATTGGTCTGCCTGAAAACCCTTCAGGTGGTAATATTACTAATCATGTTGAAGCACTTATCCTTGGTGCTGGTGGATCTAGTATCCCACCATCCCCACCTGGTTCTTCTCCATCCTCTTTGGGAGGAGAATATTTGGACGAAGACAATTCTTCATATGAACCATCCCAAACTTCAATTCCACCAACTCCCATGGAAAACCAAAATAATCCTGCGAGACCTTGTCTTGATCAATATGTCATGGTTGTACCTGGAAACCAACACCCATTGCCTAAACATCCGGAGAAATGGCTACCCAAAATTGACCTAGATTCGAAGAAATCAGTTGAGGATCACATCAAGAAATTTATGCTATTTGTTAGACTCTAGAGTGTCAAACACGAATATTTCGTGTGTAGATTATTCCATTACACTTTTGAGGGGAATGCCTCAACCTTTTCTTTTTCCCAACAGCCTCAGACCATCATCTCTTAGGACAAGTTTGAAATTTGTTTTCTAGAAGAATTCGGAGATGATAAATATCCAGAAGTCATGGTAATGGAACTCTCTAGTTTGAATATGAACACTAAATAAAAATTTAAAGACTTTAACCAGAGATTCCTGATGCTGAAAAACAAAATCACTGTAGATTTGATGCATGCAGAAAACTTTATTGTTGCATATTATACTAAGGCCCTGCATAACAACATATCCATATGGGTTAAAAGGTCCAAAAAGAATACATTGTTATAATCCTTTGAGGATGCAAGCGATATTAACAAGGACATTCTAAGCTTAAAATATAATCTAAGAAGTGAGGCTGAAACATCTTCATCATCTAAAAAGAAAATAGAAATTCTCACTAGGCCTCCTTAAGCTAAAAATCCACAAGAAACATTAGACTTCGAGAGTTTGCAAAAATCTTTCTAGAAACTATCCAATCAAGTTGTTGACTTGAAAATATCTATTGAGGAGGCATATACAAGTAAAGGGGTTTTTATACCACCTTTTAGAAAACATTTTCCTCCAAACCGGCCAAACCCGACCACAGAAGGTCTAAACTTCGAAGGTCTACAGTATGCTTTGCAAACAATATTGGAAGCACATGATAACTTTGTTTCTGATCCCCCTTAAAATCATGAGGATACAAGTGAGGAAGAGACACATGAGGAGGATAACTCATCTCCTCCCATTTTTGGGCATTTTTCAGACAACATGTTTCAAGCAAACTTTGAAAGTGTCCATCCCTATAATACTAGAAGTAAATCACAAAACAAATCTTCACCCAAAACAAGTAAAAATGTGGTTTCAAAATAGCCAAAGCAAACTGGAAAGAGAAAAAACTCTATTGACCTAGTTTTAGAATATGATTTAGTTAAAGATTTGAAAAAATTAAGGGCAAATATATCAGTTTTTGAATTGTTGAAATTTCCACTTATCCTACAGAAAATGTTCCAAAGCATTGTTGAAAATAATAAAAAGAATGATCTGATCAGCAAGAAATCAGAAGAAATTGACTCAAACAAAGCTAAATATGTCCCAGCTAAAAATTCATCTGAAAATCAAGATCAAAGGGACACATCAGAAAAAACTGTAGGAAACTTAGATAAAACTGTTTTAGGAACATCCATAAAAAATCAGCAGAATTATGTTGTTTCTGCCCGAAAAATGTGCCTCATTTTTTATTAACTTTCGAAATTTTTGATAGGAATGTTCATAACTACATGGTTTATTCTGGTGCATCATCAAATGTGATGCCTTTGTCTGTGTGCCAGAAAATTAACATAGAGGTAAAACTCTTTGATTTAAAGATCATTCAGTTAGATAGAACTAATGTCAAAGTTATTGGTGAACTAAAAAACGTGTTGATAAGATTATCATCCAATCCCAAGGTTCACCAAGTGATTTATATTATTGTTGTTGACATTCCTAAGGTATATGGTCTATTTTTTAGTAGATATTGGTCAAAACAGTTACATGGTTATTTTTCTATAGACTGGTCTCATTTATGGCTGCCAGAAAATGGACAACCCAACAAGATCAGAATAAATAGGGAACGTTATTGTTGTGCTACTTATATGTTTAGTATAATGCGCTCATTAATTATCAATATAGGATTCGTAATCAACAGAGTTGCAAGACACCAGTAAGAAATGTAATTCTAATGTCATGAGTATAGAACTATTCTAGACTATGCATGCTGAAAATAAGGAAAACTAGCAAAACAAAACATGGTTGTCTTTCACAGAGAGGCTATCTACTCCATTATGGCACATGCAAGTATGATATGGAGTTATTTTGACAGATCAACTCTGTTATCTGACCCAGAAATATAACTATGCAATCATGCTTCTGAAAGGGAAAACACACATCAATCATCACTCATTAATCATCGAGACATAGTATGGGTAGTTCAATAGTCAATATATTGAGTATGTTGTGGTTCACAATGTGTTGTTGTAAACTTCACTAGTTCTCCATCAATTATGTCTGACTATTGCTGCCAACATTCATGTCCATGAAACAAAATGAAATTCATAAAAATAGAAACAGAGAATATGCAAAACAAAGTAAGTAAAGATCTCTAAACAATCGAAACCTAAACTGAACTATATTGTTATCCTATGAAAGGGTCAAAGCTTCAACTAGTCTAACATTTATACTATTGAAATCAACTACTAACACTAACTATAAGGATGTTGACCTTTGTTGGGTGGTGGGGCCTTGCCGCTTCAACAAGTCAGCGATTGGAATTTACAGTAAGATTTATTTTGATCTACACATTACTCTTACCCAAACTTCAAGACATAGAATTAAACTATGCTAACAACTTAACTCACATTCATTCATAAACGATCAAGACATGGAAATAAATGACATCCTTCTATTAAAATTAAACTTAGAATATGTTCTACAATATGTAACATTGCTTCACATGTTAGATTATACTAACTCTCTACTACCTCCACCATCCTTGTCATGACTATTTAAACAGTCTTAGTCATGAAACACAAGGAGGTGAAATCTTTAGAAAATCAGTCAATTGTCAAATTTATATATTCGGTTACATATTTTAAGCTTCATCCTCATGAAACGAAGTGTATGAGGATGAAGAAATAAACAAACAAGCTTATCATAACCTTGCTAGAGCTTTAATGATTCAGCAAACATCCAACAATTATCTTTGGTACGATCTGGAGCTAAACTTGGTATATTATGCTTCCTACATTGGTACCGAATCATGACAAGTGAGATTCAGTAAATGGTACCGGATCCAAACAGTGCACAAGTGGTTGGTACCGGACTAGAATAGTCTACGGCCGTTGGTACTGGATCGCGACATTGAATGGTTCGGTACCAAATCTGAATGGAAGGTGCGCTTCATACTGGATTCGAACAGTGGCAATCTGGTGCATAAGTATCGGATGGTTGAGCTGGTATAGAAAGGCTGGACTCATCTAGAGGTCAAAGGTTACACATGGAAAATTAAAACATTAGTACATGAAACATTTAGTCTCCTAGCTCAATAAACCATAAAAATGCATGAATTAATTATACTTTACCTTATGACCTCATCAATGGCTAATGGTAGTGTTCTTTGTCATTTATCCAAGCTTAGGTAAGCCAAAAAGGTATAGATGAGGGGTATAATAGGGTAGTGGGGATGTCAATTTAGAGGCTCAACATTCCCCCATGACAAAACCATTGCATGTCCTCATGCAACTGAAACAAACCCAAAAATTTTCAAAATTTGAGACTCCATTCTTTACTTCTGTGGATCAATGATGTTGAGGGCTGAGGCTTCTACTTTCAGCTCCCTTTTTATGACCCTAATGTATTGTAAGAGTCTTAGTAACTTCTTGAGCTTATTATAAGTCTCTTCATGGTCATCTTGAAGTTGCTGGCTAGTTGCCTTCAGTTGCTCGTTTTTCTTTTTGATATACCTATCCAATAGTTGGTATTCCTTCACTTCTTGTTTGAGTTCCTGGTTTTGTTTTTGCAGCTCCCCAATATTTTTCTTCATCTGTTCTTTTGTTAAGGTCCTCATTGACTCCATTGTTTCTAGCTGGATGTATTCTCTTTCCTCCACTTCCTCCCTCATCCCACATAAAGTAATAGTGACTTGTTCCTCAGTCAAGCTAGGGATGTCATCCTGGACTAATAGGTCTTCAGAAGGGGAGGTAAGATCTATTGGATCTTCATGTGTATGAGGACTGAAAACTACTTTTCCTTTCTTTTCCATTCTCCTTATGGTTCTTTTACAAGGGGGTACTGGATCACGGATGCTCATAGGCTTCCTTTTCTTCTTTTCTGTTTGTGGAATGGTTACAAGGGATTGTTCTATAGACTGTTCATTTTTATTTTCTGAGCTATTATTCTCTTTCCTCACAGTTTTTGTCTTATGACCCTTCTCCTCAAGTGTTATTGTTGAAGTCTCCTCTACTAATTTGGTTTTACCTTTTTATTCTTGACTTTTAAAAATCTTATTGACTGTGGAAGAGGGCCCTGCTTGTTTACTAGCTTTATCGTTTTGGCTCACTATTCTCGATGATGATGGAGTTACCTTATCTTTCTTGCCCTTTTTCTTTTGAGGTTCCTTATCTTTCTCTGGAGCAAGTCGGGCTTCCTCTACAGGTTTTTTTTCTGTGGGAAGGTGTTGAGTGATAAGGATTTTCCATCTAATCCTTTGCTTCTTGATTTCATGTATAACTAACATCTTAATAAGACCTTGATGGTAAATGCTAGTCTTCTTAGTTTTGGATAGGGATTCGACACCTCTTACCATCTTGTTCAAACTCATCCATAAAAATATGGGAAATCAATTTCAGGGCCTCCTTCAAAGTGTAATAGAAGCCTAAGATGATATATGAAGGTTACATCATACATGCCCTCACAAATGAGGAATCGTTGAAGACTAGCAAGAATTGGATGGTACTCTTCCTTGATATAGTTCCTAGGAATCCCCTTTCTCCAATAAGAGTGTTGATGGTCTTCTTTCAAAAATCGTTGGCACATTTCCTTGTTGATTCCTACTCCTTTGAAATACTTGGCTCCTTTGTTAGGTAATCTCATGGCTTCCCTTAAGGTTGCTTCATTGATTGTTAGCTGCAGATTTCCTATGTGTGCAATCTCTCCATTGTAACCCTGAATAAATGCGTGAGATACCTTTTCATGACAACCTATGAATTTCTCCAAAACTGGCATCCATCCCGCTCTAGCATACTTCTCTCTACACTGCTGGAACTCCTCAATATCTCTATAAATATGGAAGACCGGCTCATGTCTACTTACAACCATCTTTATAAATTGTGAGAAAAAAAAATTGGTTGTAGCACAAGGATTTAGTCAGCTGATGAGGGTAAGGATTTGGTACCAGAGATCGCAGGGAGGAGTAAGCCCGGAACTAGAGAAAAGTTGGTAACAGAAAAAAAAAAAAAAAAAAACTATGGTGATGGCATCACTAATTCAGATGGTGAGTTTAAGTAAAGATCTTGTAAAGGAAAATTAGGACAAGATGAGGCTCATCTGGATGGTTTCGCCACCTATATAATCCATTTCATTTATGATCGTTAGTGCAATGATGGGGATGGAACGTTGGGTGTTGAATCATTATTGTTGTTAGTGTTGTAGGAAAATCTCCTTGCGGACAGGTAGATCACCTCTAAGGCTTGACCTTAACCCTAGACAGAAAAATGCTTAACGTGGACACTGACTTCCTTTCAAATATATCTAAACTAATACATTAGAAGGAAGGATAACAGAAGTACCTCTTAATCGACGTTTATCCCTGCACGCTCCGAGTTGCGCTCCAATCCTCTGCTCCTCGCTGAGTTCTGCAGACAAACAAGATACGACCACTTCCTACTCTATTGATATTAGCTTGAAAATAGATCTATCAATTAATGATAAGTTCATGTAACATCAGGCACAAACTAGAAAGAAACAGGCCAAGCGTGTCATATTAATGAGAATAACAACAGCAGTTCTTACAATCGTAGATGTGAATGTGACGGCTTCGTCAAGTCCCCTTTGTCTAACCCTTGCTCGAAAGATCCACAACCTGGTTGATAGCAACTTCATTGATCACTTCTCCTTTGTTGACTGTGTGTTTCCTATGAGATCATAGGTTTCATGCTAGCAATTCCTCCCCCTTTCCACCATCATAGAGCTTGCTTATATAGGTTGGGAGGATCTTAACCTCTTGAGTTATGTTTAGAACAAGTTGGGAACCTCCTCCTTATATCAGGGATCTATTGATGGAACCAAGAATTCAAGTAAAAATACCTCCTAATATCAAAAGATCTCTTCCTTATTCTCCTCACCGGGATAACAACTGACCCAGAATAGGGAGCGCTTCTTCGAAATGGGCATCAGAGCGCTAGAACGCTCCCAGAGAGGCTTAAGGGGAGCGTCAACGCTCCAAAAGTGGGCAGCGCTCCTACAGAGGGGTAAAGGAGAATTATAACACTCCTTGAGGCCTTATAGGGGAGCGCTAATGCTCCTAAGGCTGTTTCAGGGGAGCGTTCTCCCTCAAAACTCTTGATTGGAAGCCCTTTTCAAGTGTTAAGAGATGTTTGACTCCAGTGAACTAGTTCTCCTTCTTCAAACCAAGTAAATAAGATGTTTTAAGTGCCTCCTTAGTGTCGTCATCATGGCAGTATGATTCAACAACATTTTCGACACTTGTAACCAACTTGTGACACTTGCGAAAGTTGTCAGGAAGTTGCGACACTTACGACAATTGAGAGGAATATGCGACACTTATCTAGTTGAGTGATTTTGATGTGTAACAGAAAGCCCCCCAAAGTATGAAGTCAGAATATGTGAACTGATGAATGAAATACTTTGTAGACATTCAAGCAAGGGTATAGACTCGGAGAACCTGACGGAAGCTGCACACAAACATCCAACAAATATCATGACATATTTCAAAACCCAAGGCAGGCATACCTATGCTTGGGTGATTGAGACTTGTAAGGTATGGACGCCATAATATACACTGCGGATCCATAATTGTATTGATAAAAAGGCTATAGCCACCGAAGATACAATGTGGATCTATACTTTTTTGTCTCGGACTGATCGTAGCCATGAAAGATACACAGTGGACCTACGAGATGACAAGACATAGCCACGACCAATACAAAGTGGATCTATGTAACAGTGTATGTGTTCTTTGTCCAATAGAAACTCCTTCACAACCTGGGCAATGCGCATATCAAAGTGATTACTCAACCCAGGGTCTTCTTACCAATCCCAATACGATACGAATCTGACCATGTGAATAGATGTCCTGACGTCGAACATGGCAGAAACTACTTGATTACCGGTCAATGGTGTGGATCGTTAACAAGTGCGAGGGAGATCACCATTAATGTCAATGATTCCCAAGGTACCCTAGTACATTCCAGTGAATGTGAATAGATGAGCTGAGGTCGAACATCCATGGAATCATTTGATTAGAGGTCAATGATGCAAACCCATTGTCGAATGTGAGGAGGCCTGCCATTGAGGCATGCAGGTCCCAAAGTACTAATTAGTTTCTAAGCCTAATCCCCGGATAATGTTCTGAAGTCGACAGGAATAGACTCATTGAGGGAGGGCCTTGATGTATCCCCCGTCAATGACATGAGATGGACATGGAGATGTAATTGGCAAATCAAATGGACATGTGATGACATGGGTTTTGAGACAAGATATTTGGGATGGTTGACTCTCGAGGCGGATACTTCCCTTGAACACTGAGGCACAACAGCAAAACATGACATGGACCAAAACTTATGCAATGGATGCGATGACTTGCGTCAGGTGACCCAAAGGAGTGAAAGGAAACTCAAATATTGGCTCAGTGTAGAGGTTCAGCGGATTATGATATGAGCAGATGACAAAGTGCCGTGTTCAAGGGCGACTCTAAGACATGCTGGATGATGTTCTCAAGAGACTGCTTGGCTTGCTCCTTTCAATTTTTCCCCCATCCATATAGATGAGTACCTCTTTTTGATTTAATGAGCTCGAGGAGGATAACACATGCTCGATATAACTCACCTTCGGTAAGTTCCTCTTCCTTTGTTTAACGAACAGGAAGAAGTAAGGGATCGGTCCCGTATGGGCCTGTCGATGTGTTCTTTAACGAGTCCAAAGACAGAAAACTCGAAGGTTTTTCGGGATTATAGAGTTTGGAAAAATTCTTTAAAAGAGAACTCTCTCATTTCCTTTATCGTACAGTAGTCCAACGAGACCGAAAAAGGGTTAAACTATCGCTCGCAAGATGCCCTTTCTGACCTTTTAATGAGTGTGAAAGGAAGCAAGATCACTCGACAATATTTTCATGTTTAGAGAGTCTGAAAAGGGTTTAAAGGAGACTCCAGGGGGGTTCCTTTTTCAT
>JZKD02S0844506.1:41759-74243 GCA_000966675.3 Picea glauca | reverse complement strand
CATGATATAATTAACTAATGAATCTGAAACACTATTAAGTTCTCTCGGAATGTGTCTATATTCAATGTAATCGAACATTCATTCAAGACGGCGAACTTGCAAGTGTAGACATAGAAGGATAGGACTACGGATAGTGTAGATGCGGTTGAGTTGATAAACCATGAGTTGGGAGTCTAAGTAAATAATGATACGAGAGATACCTAGGGAGGAGGCTTGGGTTAACAGTCCGATGACAGCGTGGTATTCTGCCATATTGTTGGTTGTTGGTCCTAAAAATATGCCTCCTAAACTCACCACCTCATCAAACTAATAAATAACCCATGCTATCGAAGCAATGTTTTGGGTATGTCGGCTGGCGCCATCCACGAACCCAAAAAAGATAGGAAAGGAAGACGTCATCTGCGCATGAAAACACAGGCACAGTCATGAGTGGCAATGGTAAAGACTCGAGCACGTGAGAGAAAAAGACACACCAAACTAAAATACAATAATGTACAAAGTACAGATGCTAGGTGATCTAGGCATAGTACTTTTTAAGGTAAAGCCCATTTTGGGGCTCTCCCAGGGAAACTCCATCATGATCTACTAGTTCATAAGCACCTCTGTGTAAAACACGCTCCACGATGTAAGGACCGTTCCACATAGGTTCTAACTTTCCTGTTCCCAATTTATCGTGTGCTTGGTCGTAAACGAGTACTAAGTCTCCTTCTGCAAAGGCTCGAGGTTGGACAGATTTGTCATATTGACTCTTGATTCGTTTCTGATGTGCTTCATTGACGAGGGAAACATCGCGGCGTGTTTCGTCCAGCTTAGATAGGTACAAGAATCATTCTTCTTCCGAAGAAGTATGGGGCAGGATTTCTACTTTCAATTTGAGTGATGGAATTTCACACTTGATTGGTAGGACGGCTTCAATGCCATAGACCAAATGGAAAGGAATGAATCCGGTTGAGGTTTTCACTAAAGTGTGATAGGCCCAGAGAGCGGAAAATAGTTGTAAATGCCACAATGTTATTTTTTCTCCTACCATGCGTTGGATCATGGTTTTTAGGACTTTGTTGATAGCCTCAATTTTCCCGTTCGCTTGAGGGTAGTAGGGGGATGAGTTTTCATGGAGAAAACCCAATTTGACATGTAACTCTCTCATCATCTGGTTTTTGAAGTGTGCACCATGGTCGGTGACGATGGCACGTGGTACACCAAAATGAGTAATGATATGGTTGAAGAGGAAAAGAGCTGCAGTATGGCCATCATTCAGGAAGGTGGGCATAGCCTCAACCCATTTGGTGAAGTAGTCGACGATGACGATGATGTAACCATGCCCCCCGACTGAGGTAGGCTTACACTGCATGAAATCGATACCCCATTTGGAAAAGGGGCCTACGAAAATAATGGGGTGCAGCGTAGTAGGGTGGGTGCGTGCCTTCTTGTTGAAGATTTGGCAGGGTGGGCATTTTTTGATGGCCTCGATGCAATATTTGAAAATCGAGGGCCAAAAGTAGCCGGCACGTAAGATTTTTTGGGCTATGGCCATCCCGGAAAGGTGACCGCCACAGGCGCCAAGGTGACAATCGTTCAAAATGCATTCAACCTCTTCGTGAATCATATATCACCGAAGGATGGTGTTAATACCACGGCGATACAAAGTGTCGCCAAGGATGAGGTAACAACAAGAGTGGTGACGGATGCGTCGATGCTCTTTTCATGAGAGATGTTGGGCTAAAAACGTTGAGTTTGAAGATAGAGGAGAATGTCTCCGTACCAGGGGTCAGAGGTGCTGATGAGGAAGAGAGACTCATCGGGGAGAGAGTCTCTAGGTTCAATGTTTGCATCGGCACCTGGGAGAGAATAGATAAGCTCGGCAAACACCAGGGATTTTTTGGTTTTAGCCTTCATAAACTCGATATCGAATTCTTGAAGAATAACGATCCATTTTGAATATTTTCCCCCAAGTACTTGACACGTCAAGACGTGGTACATGGGGTTGGAGTCTGCGATTACTGTGGTGGTGCGTAATAAGATGTAGTGGTGGAATCTTTGGACAGTAATGATGGCTGCCATAGCCAGTTTCTCAACATGTGAATATCTAAGTTTGGGCCCGGATAAACTCTTGCTCAGATAATAAATCACGTTTTCTTGGCCGTTAGAGTCTTCTTGAACTAACACCATTGCAATGGTAGAGGCAGCAACGGCCAAGTAAAGGATATAATCTTTTGTATATTCGGGAGGATGTAACAAAGGAGCATGGGTCAAAGTGTGCTTGAGAGCGTCGAATGACCGTTGGGTAGTGTCATCCCAAATGAAGGGGACGTTCTTTTGCAGAAGCCGCATAAATCCTTTAGTGATCTCGGCATAATTGCAGATGAAATGACGGAGAAAGTTTTCTTTTCCTTGCAAACTTTGGAGTTGGGTTAATTTGGTGGGTGGGGATAAGGCTAGGATGGCCTTGATATTTAAGGGATCCAACTTGATCCTATCTTTGGATACGATGAAACCGAGGAGTCGGCCAGATTCGACAGTGAAAATGCATTTATGTGGGTTCAGACGAATACGATAGAAATGACATCGAAGAAAAATTGCACGTAAGTGACCAATGTGATCAGGCCGATTGGATGAATGGGCAGGTAAATCATCGAGGTAAGGTTCCGCGATATGCTTGATGTCGTGGAAAGCATACGACATGGCTCACTGGAAAGTAGCACCAGCATTTTTTAGGCCAAACGGTAGCTTTCGGTAGGCAAAAGTTCCCCAAGGGCAGATGAAGGTTGTCTTGTGTTGATCAGCAGGTAAGATTTCAATCTGGTTATATCCAGAAAAGCCATTCATGAAAGAGAAGATTACACTTTCTGTGAAATTATCGATGAAAGGCGTAGGGTAGTTGTCCTTGGGACAAGCTTTGTTGAGATCTCGGTAATCTACGCAAACATAGATAGTGCCTTGTTTCTTAGAAATCGGAATGAGGTTGGAGACCCATTTCGTCAAAGGGACGAGATAGATGAAGCCAAATTTGAGAAGTTTTTCAACTTCTGCCTTTATAGTTTCCATTTTCTTGGGATGAACCGGGCGGAGTTTTTGTCGAACCATTTTTTCATCAGGGTAAGTCTTGATTTCGTGTATGACAATTGAAGGGTCAATACCTGGCATTTCCTCGTAGCTCCATGTGAAGACATCGTGGAATTCCTTGAACAAAGCGGTGTAAGAAACCACTTCGTCGAGCGTGCAATTAGCACCAAGATTAATGTTTTCCACGACAACTTCTTTGACTGAAATATCAATTGTGATTGTAGTCGAGATGTTACCCATGCTCCCCTCAGAGAGAGTATCTTGTGTGAGGATAGGGGATTGTGGAGCATCGGTAACATCGGGGGGGAAGACAGATTGTATGTCTTGCACTTCTTCCAATGGCGGAAGAAAAGAGGATCAATGGTGGTTATCATCCCAGGGTAAATCGTCAATGCTGAGCATTTCCATAATAGATTCGTCCGAAGGAAAAATGTGGGAAATGTAATCAACAGCAGATGATAGGGAATCCAACCATGAGGGCACCGAGTAAGCATCGGGTGCCAATGAATGTGAAGTGTTTGAAGAGGGAGAGGCAGATTGAATATCTATGTATGCGGCCTCGGCTGGGCTGAGTGGCATGGTGTCACTGAGCACATCAAATTCCAAAGGACTAGGTACAATACATGGATCAGATGATTCCAATGATTGATAAGGCATAGTTGAGATCATGTTGATAGCAGCAATGTGGTGTGCAGTAACTGGAAGTGGTGTAGGGAAAGTACCCATAAGGCTAGAATCTTTCAATAAGCCAACACCAATGCTTTCATACATAACTAGGTGGTCTCCCAAAAAAGGAATGTTGTTGGTGGAAGGGATGCGAGCGTCGGGTGTACAGAAGTCAAGTTGATCGACGGTGACAATTTTTCCTTGATGGGGGAATTGTACATATCGAAACACCGACGAGGCGATGGTAGTCATAGCGTAGAACCAACTTCTTCCAAGTAAGAGGTTGTAATCGAGGGGAGCATCGACCACCTCGACATCAACAGTAACAGTTTTGCCACCCAATTGAATGGCGAGGGATTGCAGTAATCCGTGAGGATGGAAACCTCGTCCATCGAAAGCGCGTAAAATCGTAGGGGATTTGTTAAGGGCTGGTGATTTTAGGCCTTTCCAACATGCTAGAGACATGACACAGGTAGAGGCTCCCTCATCCAAGATAGTTCGGTGGATTTGTTGATTGTGAACAACAACATCGATTTGGAAAGCTCGTTGGTGGGAGAGTCGCGGTTGATGATCATCCAGGTTAAACGTGATGTAGTTTGATCCTCGGGATCGAAAGCGCCAATAGTAGCTAAGAGCATCCTACATTGGTTAGGACAGTGTTGTAATACTTCCAATGCGGACATGGCACACGGGGCTTGGGCCAAATCTTCTACAATATTGTAATTTTGGGAAGCCTGTGAATTAGGATTGAAAGTGGATTTCCAGATGGTACTCTTAGGAGGGCGTAAGATGGATTCAAAAGAGGGTTTCTCAATCTAAAGTGGCCTGGATGGAGGGCTAACATATGGAGGATTAACAGTAGATGGTGAAGGATCTGGCGAAGAACCATTAGTAGTCTTCGACTTGTCGGGTTTAACGGGTGTTTCGTATGTCGTATGTTGTATGTTTAACCCCGTTAAACATGTAAATGTGGGCGCTTGTCGAGGTGTCATCAGGGGGTTGGTTGGAACTGCCCCCCGGCGTGGGGGTTTGTGCAACCAAATATTGTTGTTGCGGAAAAGGTTGAGTAAGCACAGCGGGTTGAAAATTTCCTTTAAAAAGTTTAGCCACTTCATCGCGTTGTGGGCAATCTCGAGTGTAGTGATCGTCACCACAAAGACATGGGAATTTCAGTTTTCGTTGTGGTTGTTTTTCGGAAGAAGGGGTTTGCGGTTGGGTTTTGGGTTGTTCGTTGTTATTGTTCTTCTTTGTTTTGTTTCTCACTTTCTTCTTGCCCCCCAGTTGTTGTGAAGGGGTTGATTGGACCGCATTCACATCAGAGACCTAAGTTTGGGTGGGGGTAGAAGAGGGTGCAGTCGAACTAGGAGCATTCGTCGAAGTGGGCCACTGAGTCGTTCCAATGGACTGGGTGGTAGATTGGGTTTTGACGGAGCCAATGACTTCATCTGCATGAGAAGCAATCGATGGTTTGGATGGTTCGTTAGTGGCATGGGTAGCATTCGGTATCAACTCATACAGAGTACTAGGTTGTGAATAGACTAAGTCTAAGTACTGAGCTCGGGTGATGGCTTCTTCCTCGGTGACCACACCGCCCATGGCAACATCACGAGCGATCTGGGGTAACAATGATTCCATGAACCATTATGCTAATAATTGGTCGGGGATGACCGCTTTGATTAGCCTTTGTTGTCGTCTCCATTCATGGATATGATCAGAGATGTGTATGGAAGTTGTCTGACGAAGGGAGGTTAATAGTTCAGTACCCATCTCGTATCGAATGGGAAGTTGGAAGTGTGTGAGAAAGGACATGGCGAGGGAGTTGAAATCATGAAAAGATGTGCGTGGTAATTCAATGTACCATTTTACTGCGGAACCCGTAAGTGTTCGTTGGAAAAGACGCAAACGAATAGAGTTGTCCATGAGGGAGTTGGATGAACACCATAAATGGAATGTCATTATGTGGTTGTTTGGGTCTTCTCTGGATTTTCCGTCAAATTTTGGGATATCAGAAGGAAGTTTTGTCGGAATAGCTGGCCAAACCAGAGAATGATAAATGGGATCATTCGTTAACCGAGACAAGTCTGGAAGATCCAGGATAGCCAAAAAAGGTAGTTGTCGGTTAACCTGTGGGTAATGTTGGTGTGTCAGGGGTACACCAGTGGGGCCCATTACCGGGTTATGTCGATAATTATAACTAGTGAGCCCTCTCATATGAGGTTGGTTTTGACCAAGGTACACAGGATTTGAAGTGTTTTGAGAAGCGTGAGTGAGCGGAAGATAACCGGATGGGTTTTGAGGGTTATGGGTTGGGTTGGGCATTTTTCCATAAGGAGGTTGTTCTAGAGCTTGATAATTTTGTCCTACCGGGAATTGTGGGTTTCCTGAGAAAGGAACGTTCCATGGATTAGGTGCGGCAGTCACATTTTGTCCTGTGGAGGCATGCAGATTTCCTTGAAAAGGGACGCTCCACGGATTGGGTGTGACGGACACATTTTTTCCTTGTGGTTGATGGTGGACTCCGACTTGAGGTTTCCCCCCAGCATGAGGGTGCCCCTCGAATGGAATTTGTCCTCCGATGGGAGGATGCCCCCCAGCATTAGGGTTCCCTCCGAATGGAACTTGTCCTCCAGAAGGGGGATGCCCCCCAGTTTGAGGTAGAGTTCCTGGGATCTGAAAGCTAGATGCCAATGACTGACCAATGTTGTCGATTGGGTTAGGACCACCAAGGCCAGTCCCTTCGGGTTGTTGGATAGGTATGGAACTTCCCGGTACAATTTGAGTAGTGGTTTTGGCAGTGGTGGTAGTGGATGCGTTCAGTGCCCTAAATCCAAAAGGGAGATTAGGTCTTGGTGTTACAGGTGTGCCAATCGGGGCTAGATTAACTACCGCATTACCGGCAGGGATAGTCGGAATGTGTGGGGCCATTGTTGAATGGGCCGTCTGGAGGGGAATAGTAGGCCTTGGGCCAACGAGCGGTATGTTTGGACCAACGGTTGGTGTGGCTGTAAAAGTGGTAGTACCGGTGAAGTGATTTGGGGGTATAGTGTAGGAAAAAGATGTGTCGGCACCTTCTCCTATTCCATAAAGGTCTCGCACCAAGCGTGGTGGACTCCGAACAACGTCCACAGTCCAAAAAGGGTCACTAGCCAAAGGGTTCTGAGAAGACCCGGCCGAAATGTCAGAAGGGTTGACGACAACAAATTCTCCAGCGAAATTTAAGTGGAGGATCTGTCGTTCATATCCCTCCGGAATGCGATAAGCTTCCGAAGATTCTGAGACAATTTGAAAATTCTCCAAAGGGATGGGAACTTCTTCCTAAGAAGTTGTAGCGTTATGAACCTCGCTCTATTGAGGATATTCCTCCGTAGAATGAGGGGGTAAAGGGGTGTTTCCTTCCATATTTTCTGTAGGAAGTCCCTGTAGCCTCCACGAATGGCGTGGAGGGTCGATGTTGGCAGAGAATAATCAATGAAAGAAATCTATGGCCAACTAGTGAAAAGAAACAGCACACGCTAGAAAAATATAAGAATCACAACCAAGCAAACAGGACCTTCTTTTGATGACCATACTAGTTGGTGATGAAATCCAACGTCACGTGATCAAGTCCAGAAGGTGCAGGGATAGGGTGGAACAGTTACAATGGCGACCTGCTTAACAGACTTACGCCTTGGTGCAAGCTTCCACGCAGTAATTGTGGATTTACCCTCCAAGGAGCCTGAGTGAGTTTGACCAATTTCTATTCCAGGAACAGCGAGACTTCCCATCACTGTCACCTTGTGTAAGACCCTAAATATTATGGCCACTAAGGTTACCAATTCGCAGTCAGCCCCTGGGCGGGAACAGTCGATAGTCCGATCGGAACATATAGGCAGGGTATCAAGCCCGAAATTAACTATAAGGCTTCCACGCAGAAATTGTGGATTTACCTCAAAGTGACCCCCATAATATGATCCAACCACCACAATCAGTTAAACCACGGAGGGTTAGTCCCCGTAGCTTACCCGAATGCGACCTCATGTGTAACCCCTGTGTGAGAGGGGGATCCCAGACAGACTTGTACAATAACTGGATTTACTCTCCCTAACTCAGGATGCTACTGTTTGTTTTAGAAACTTTGGAGAGTTATGCTCACAGCCCTAATCCAAAGTGCTACATCTATTCTACTGTTGGTGGAGGATCCTAGCAAAGAAAAAATTCTAGATAATTTTTAATTAGCGTTGATTTTAGTGGCTGTTCTTTACGCAAAAGGGGTGTATGGAAGTGAAACAAATGGAATTATGACTCAGACCCAAAGAATGCATCGAACATGATAAGCATTCATTTCCTTTCGATGAACGTCTATCTAAGGGAGAGAGAGAGTTCTTTTCACTAACAAGCACAACTACGGAGTGTCCTCAAATGATTCTTTTCTCAATCAAATCCTGATGTAATACAAAAATTTTAAAATGCCTTCTAATATGCACAATCAATCATGCTTTTTCATTGTTTGTATATGAGTTAAAGATCAATTCGACACAATGCTTGTCTCGCTAATTGTCTTTGTATAAATGAAAATCAAACTAGCACAAGCTAAAATCATACAAACAATGCACCCTTTCGTTGCAATCAAACGAAAAGTGAAAGAAAAAGAAACAATCAAAGAGAAAACAAAATTCACACCCAAAAAGAAAAAGTTGAAGAACAATGACCTTGAATGAAATCAATATAAAGAGGTCTATAGGCCTTTGATGACCTTCTCCAAGGTTTTCACTCAGCTGATGAGGAGAGAAGAACAATGCATGGGTTTCGAATTTCACTCAACAGGGAAAAACTCAATGAAAATAGTGAAGAAGGTTGTAAGATCCAATCAACAAGGTGTTTATTCTTCAATCAAAAGACAAATGTCAAGGCTGAAAAGGAGGAAAAATTGACTCACTAGATGACTCAACAGATGAGACACAGAGGCAAACCCTGAGAAAGGCAGTTCTAGAGGGTTATTGGGCCCAAAAGAGGTTGGCACTCTGTTGCCAATGGAAAGGAGCGTTATAGTGCTCTGTGCTAAGGTATTAGGAGTGTTGGCGCTCTGTCAACATTAGGTCAGGGGCACCAGGGTCTGAAAGCCCCAGAAATGTCAAAAATTTCCAAAAATTGGGATTTAAACTTGACAAGTATGTTGAGTGTGATAAGGTAAGGAGCCAATCAGCTCACGAAACCAATCGAAAGAGGAGTGAACCATGTCTGAAACAATTAAGGGACAGAACTAGGTCAAATGAGGAGGAATCGAAACAAGAGGTTTCGATTCTAGGCTATCTCCCCAGCGGAGTCGCCGGTTTTTGTTGTAGGAAAATCTCCCTGCGGACAGGTAGATCACCTCTAAGGATTGACCTTAACCCTAGAAAAAAAAATGCTTAACATGGACACTGACTTCCTTTCAAATATATCTAAACTAATACATGAGAAGGAAGGATAACAGAAGTACCTCTTAATCAATGTTTGTCCCTGCACGCTCCGAGTTGTGCTCCAATCCTCTACTCCTCACTGAGTTCTGCAGACAAACAAGATACAACCACTTCCTAATCTATTGATATTAGCTTGAAAACAGATCTATCAATTAATGATAAGTTCATGTAACATTAGGCACAAACTAGAAAGAAACAGGCCAAGGATGTCATATTAATGAGAATAACGACAGCAGTGCTTACAATTGTAGATGCGAATGCAACGGCTTCGTCAAGTCCCCTTCATCTAACCCTTGCTCGAAAGATCCACAACCTGGTTAATAGCATCTTCATTGATCACTTCTCCTTTACTGACTGTGTGTTTCCTATGAGATCATAGGTTTCATGCTAGCAATTCCTCCCCCTTTCCACCATCATAGAGCTTGCTTATATAGGTTGGGAGGAGCTTAACCTCTTGAGTTATGTTTAGAACAAGTTGGGAACCTCCTCCTTAGATCAGGGATCTGTTGATGGAACCAAGAATTCGAGTACAACTGCCTCCTAATATCGAAATATCTCTTCCTTATTCTCCTCACCGGGCTAACAACTGACCCAGATTAGGTAGCGCTCCTTCGAAAGGGGCATCGGAGCGCTAGAATGCTCCCAGAAAGGCTTAAGGGGAGCGTCAGCACTCCAAAGTGGGCAGCGCTCCTACAGAGGGGTAAAGGAGCGTTATAACGCTCCCTGAGGCCTTATAGGGGAGCGCCAGCACTCCTAAGGCTGTTTCAGGGGAGCGTTCTCCCTCAAAACTCTTGATTGGAAGCCATTTTTAGGTGTTAAGAGATGTTTGACTCTAGTGAACTAGTTATCCTTCTTCAAACCAAGTACATAAGATGTTTTAAGTGCCTCCTTAGTGTCGTCATCATGGCAGTATGATTCAACAACGTTTGCGACACTTGCGAAAGTTGTCAGGAAGTTGCGACACTTACGACAATTGAGAGGAATATGCGACACTTATCTAGTTGAGTGATTTTGATGTGTAACAATTAGGTGATTGGACTTCTAAGTGGTAACTTTTGATTTTGAATTGTGGCTTATA
Organism: Picea glauca; assembly: GCA_000966675.3. Taxonomy (NCBI): domain Eukaryota; kingdom Viridiplantae; phylum Streptophyta; class Pinopsida; order Pinales; family Pinaceae; genus Picea; species Picea glauca. The sequence goes on along the minus strand of JZKD02S0844506.1, from coordinate 63,998 downwards.
ACACGAGATACATTCGTGATTTCTTAAGGATGAAGCACGTTCATGGCTCATCATTACTATACATGCTCCATATTCACTCTTTTGCGTGATTTTACCTTTAATCATTTTCAAGTGCTTATGTGATGAGAGGATTGATTAAGGTTAGGCATATGGGTATGAGGGAAGTGATAGTTAGGTGCATGTTTTTAATATTAAGGTCATAAGATCTAGTATATGTTTTCATACCTCTTGTAGTTTTATAAGCAAAGGAAAATAAATAATACCATGTTACCTGTTTTTGACATTGTATAATCAATACCCATAGCATATGTGACTACCTTTGTATTTGAAGCTTGCATATTGTCAAAGTTCATCTTTTGATGCTGGAGTTTTCTGGAAGATTGGTACTGAAATTTCCTGTACTTCATGAGACTTCTTTATTCTGTGTTTGTATTCTTTTGTGTCTAGTTCTGTAGTGTTGTAGGGTGAACATGTTGATTTCTGAGGATGAGGTGTGAGTCTCAAAAAGAGTTCTGAAAAGAGATTTTTGACCCTCCTCCATGCCAAGGATGTTGCATATCCTTATGCAATAAGATCTAACATCTTGTATCATAATGGAAGAAAAATGATAAGAGAAAAGAAACGAAATCAAATTCCAAAAGTACATTTATCACCTATCATATGATCACATGCCTAAAAATTTTGAAATTGCCTTTATTTTGATGAATTATTGACAAGGGTAGCATTCAGCAGTGAAGATAGGGAGGTGTTTATATTTTTTTCAGAAGAACAGATCCAACCTAACTTGCTTCAGAAATTTACTATCATTATATGTTATGGATAAATTTCATAGTATAAGTAGATGAGACTCCCCAGTTAGGGATCCACTCTTAAAATATTTCCTTCTTAGGTAATGTAGGCTTTAGATGTCAGACCAGTAAGGTTGACTTAGGGTAATTCTCAAATTAACATTTGCTTGTAATAATTATCTTTGTTTATTAATCTGGAGTTTGTATCTCATAAATGTTAACAATGATATTTGCTTGTAGTGTTCATCGTTTAGATGACAAAAGTGAATTTTTCAACTAGACAAGTATAGATGAGACATTTCTCAACTAGAACCCACTACCAGCAAGCCTGTTCAGTACTCCGGTGTGGCAATTGTGATAATTAGTGAGAAACATCCCTTCCCCAGGCAGAATGCCCCATTGCCAACATGCCTATTTAGTACCCTGATGGGTTTGCCTAGTCATACCACAGACCGGTACCCACTGCCAGTAGACCTGTTCAGTATCCTGGTAGTTTAGTCTCTTAAACCCTTTTTCCATCAAAGGATTCTTGTCCATAGTCACCTATTTTGGTTTTTATTAAAGAGTGCTTTCGCATAGTGACAAGGGAGGCTCATCTGAAAACCTTTTTATAGGCTGGGATGGTATTTGGTTGGAAGGTATATTCTCTTATTTGAATGTCTATAAAGATTTGTCTGAAGGAAAAATAAAATTATGTATGCAGATTATTTCTTTAGAATGATCTAGATGTATAATTCTGTCTGAGTTTTTCCATAAGAGAATGACCTAAAGTTACCTTAGGGTACTAATATATCCTCTTCCATAAAAAATTTCCTAGTGTGCCCATGACAGAGAGTGTTCATATACTCATATGTTACTCTTTAGTAAGGATGATCCAATGAATACTATTGAAGTCAAGGTAGGGTGAGATAGTTACTTGTAGGCTAATATATTTTTTTATCCCTTAATCATGCTAAAATACTGGATAAAGGCAACTTCTAGACTTTGAAGCAGATTAAGCATGGTTCTTTTAACGATCATAGGTAAATATTATGTCTCCTTTGTCAAGCAACAGAACCAAAAGAAATTTAAAAATTATTCCCTTAGCTAGCAATAGAACCAAAAGAAATTAAAAATTATTCCCTTTAGTCAGCAACAGAACCAAAAGAAAATATTGCTTCATGAGGGCTGCCATTTGATGTTTCATTTGGCTCCTTGGTTCTATCTTGAGTGATTACTGCATGGATTCATACTTCATAAGATTTTGAAATAGGCGTAGCATTCCTTAGGTGATATGTCTTGATAGTACCGTATAAGGACAGACTTCTGGTACCGAACCAGCATAGGATTTCTGGTACTGGATTAGCACAGCTGGTACCGGACCAGAACATAGTATTGTTGATGCCTACAAACTGATGTTTAGCAAGTTCATGAAGGATCAAATAAATTATAGAAATCTACTTATAAAGGTAAAAAGTAAAACAAAAGGAGGTAAGAGTTCATTTCTACTTTCATCTTATTAACAAAACACAATACACACCTATGTACAAATATTTTTAAAAGTAAACCAATCAATCAATGTGGATTAGTAGGAAGGTCTCCTTCCTTACTGATAACCTGCATATCCGAATTCTGTAGTATACGAGTCAAAAAATCCTCTTTTGAGAGGGGTTTGTTATAAATTCTCAACCGGTGACCATTCACAAGTAGTGGTGTCTGATATTCGTCGATTGTCTTTATCCTGATTGAACCATTATCATAGACAGTGTCAATTTTGTAAGGTCCCATCCAACATGTAGTTAACTTACCTTTGAAGTTCTTGAATCTGTTGTCATACAACAGGGCCCAATCTCCTTGTTGAAAATTTTCCTTTTTGAGATACTTGTCATGCCATTTTGTTCTCTTCTCTTGAATGAGGGTGGTTCTTTGAAGTTCTTCCTACCTAATTTCATCCAACTCATTAAGCTGCAAGAGTCTTTGTTTCTAGGCTTCATCCAAGTTCATGCCAACTTGTACTGCAGTCCTGAAGGTTTTGATTTGGAATTCTATGGGTAGAATAACCTTCTTCACATACACCAACTTGTAAGGTGCATGTCCTGTTGTATTCCTCTGGGTGATTCTATAAGCCCATAAGGCTTCTAGTAATCTGTCATCCCAATCCTTGTGGTGTAGTTGTATTGTTTTGGTAAGAATGGACTCAATAACTTTGTTGGTAGATTCTACTTGTCCATTTGCCTATGGATGGTAGGGTGTATATTTCCTGTGTTTGATTTGGTACTGTTCTGTAATAACTTTGAATAGATTAGAGGTAAATTGAGTCCCTTGATTAGTCACAATTTCTTGGGGTACACCAAATCTAGTAAAGATGTCATTAAAAAGGAAATCTACCACTGATTGTTTGCTTGCAGCTGGCAAATCTTTTGCTTAAACCCACTTAGTCACATAGTTGGTACATACAAGTATATACTTTTTCTTTTTAGATGCAGGGTTAATGGGCCCTACAAAATCTAATGCCCATTTATCGAAAGTCTCAATGACTACTTGGTCTTGAAGTGGCATTTGGTCTTGTGCAGTAGGCTTACCCATTCATTGGAATTCATCACAATTGGATACATAAGTTTTAACATATTTGAAAATATGAGGCCAATAATAACTAGATTGCAGAACTTTATAAGTTGTCCTCTTGTCTATGAAGCATCCTCCACAAGGACCATCATGGCAGGCTTGAAAAATATCATGAATTTCATCTTCCCTTACACATCTCCTGATTACCAAATCTGGTCCTGTTTTGTAGAGACAATCACCATGCCACATGTAGTTTTCACTTAGATGAATTACTTTATGTTTTTCTCTAGGAAACAATTTCTGAGGCATTTTCCCTGTCACAAGATAATTAGCTACATCTGCATACCAAGGAGTAAATGTAGAAATAGCAAACAAATTTTCATCAGGAAGTTATCTTCTACGGGTGTGTTATCTCCCAAATGAATCATTCTAGATAAGAAATCATCCATAAGATTATCCTTACCAGGTCTATCAATAATGTTGATATTGAACTCTTGTAATAATAACAACCATCTTGTAATTCTAGGATTTGTTACAGGTTTGTTCATTAAGAATTTGATGGTTGAATGATCAGTGTGTACAAAAACTTGATATCCTGTAATATGTGTCTAAATTTATTGATAGCATGGACCATAGCTAGCAATTCTTTTTCTGTGAGCATATAATTAACTTCAGCTGGAGACATATTTTTACTGACAAAGTAAATAGCATAAGAAATTTGATTTTCCCTTTGTCCAAGAACTACCCCAAGGGCTATGTCTGAGGCATCAGTACAGATGTGAAAAGGAAGGGACCAATTTGGTCCTCTTAATAAAGGGGTAGTTGACAATTTCTATTTTAGAATCTCAAAATATATTTGCCATTCATCATCCCAATTAAATTCGACTTCTTTAGATAATAATTTGAATAAAGGGGTAGCTAGGATTGTAAAATTCGGAATGAATCTTCTATTGTAGCCAGCATGCCCTAAAATATTGCAAACTTCCTTTTGTGAGGAAGGTATTCTAATTTGTGTGATAATATGAATCTTTGTCGGATCAACTCTCATTCCAGAACCAGAGATGTGATGTCCCAAAACAATACCTTCAGTGAGCATCACTTTTTTACTTTTCATTACTTAGGGAAAGATTAGTTTCCTTACACCTAATCAACACTTTTTCTAGACTGGTCAAATCTTCCTGAAAGTCTTTTCCATGGACTATAAAGTCATCCATGTAGACTTCCACACAATCATTGGTCAAGTGAAAGAAAATGGCTAGGAAAGCCCTTTGAAAATTGGTTGGGGCATTGAAAAGTCCAAAAGAAAGAACCCTATAAGCATAGGTTCCCCATGGGCAGGTGAAAGTGGTCATCTCCTGGTCTTCAGGTGCTATTTGTATTTGGTTATAACCACTAAACCCATCTAGGAATGAAAAATACTTCTTCCCGGACAAGGTATCCAACACCTAATCAATGAATGGTAAGGGAAAATAATCCCTTTGGGTGGCTTTGTTCAACTCCCTGAAGTCTACACATATTCTCCACTTACCATTTTTTGAGGGAACTATGACAAGTGGAGACACCCATTGACTATCTGAAATGGGGTATATGAGATTGGCTCGAAGGAGTTTCTGCAATTCCTCTTTTACAATATCTTTGAAGGATAGATTCATCCTTCATTGAGGTTGTCTAACTGGTCTAATTTGGTCATTACTATAGATTTGATGTTTGCATGTGTCAGGGTGAATGCCTTTCATGTCTACATAATCCCATGCAAAGGCATCAAATTGTCTTTATAGGATTTCAATTACTTGTGATTTTTGTTCTGGTTCCAAACTGGAGTTGATATACAAAGGTTTTTCTGGGCTAATCTCAACAATTTTAGTACTTTCTTCCTTTTTCTGAGGAAGTTGGTGATAAAGTATATAATTGAGTGATATCAGGGTGCCAAGTTTGTTGAAATTTGGAACTGAAAATGTGTGACAACTTTGCAAAATACCTCGGATATTCAATACAATTTGTATCAGCCAAAAATAAACTTAAGACTTGTTCATCTGATTGTTCTTGCATTCCTCTTACTTGTTCAAGTGTTAATAGGGGTCTGATGCAATCTTCTTCTCCATAAGGATTTTCTAACCAAACAGGTATCTCCTGTGTCGGTTGGGCAAGAGAGAAGAGGACAAGCTTTTGGCTATGTGTGCCATTGGATATATTCATCTCACCAGACCGACAACCAATAAAGGCATCTGTTGTGGCCATCCAAGGACGACCAAGAACCAGAGGGTGTCCTGGTTTGGATGATGATTTAGAATAGATGACTAAAAATTCTACTGGATATTCCCGAGAAGCTAGAGTGATTGTGACATCATCTAGAATTCCTGTAAGGATAATGAATGACTTATCTGCCAACTCTATCATGGTTTGGGTTGGTCTTAATTGGTTGATTTGGAGCTTTTAAATAGTGTCAAAAGGAATTAAATTAATTGTTGCACCCAAGTCAATGAGTGTGTTTGGTAATGAAATACCATTAATTTCAACAGTGACTACTGGGTTCCCAGGGTCATTATATTTGTATGGCATTTTAGAAATAAATTCAGATAATTTCCCCACCACTTGAACAAGGGGAGGTTACTTCTTCTTCTTTCCTAGTTTCTTAAGGCAAAGATCCCTTATGATTTTTGCATATATGGGGATATCCTTAATGGCTTGCAGTAGAGGTATTTTTATACATACATTCTGTAATTCATCCTCTATATCTTTGTGCAACGGTGGGTCAGGTTTCTTCACTAATAGTCTTTCAAGGTAGGGTGGAAGATTAAGTTGTTGAGGTAGTCACACAGACTGAGAAGTGATTGGAATAGGAGGGGAAGTCTCTTCTTCTGCAGGGGTGGTTTGAGTGTTTTCTTCCTCGGAATGATTATCATTTTCTTCCTGAATTATTACTCTAGGATTTGATTGATTTACATCTTTCCCTGATCGTAGTTGAATTTCATAGGTGGGAAAGGTTTGAATTTATGTATTCTACACAGGGTGGGTGGGTTGATTATTAGGGTTAGGGACTAGTTGGGCAGGGATTGTTGTTGGTCTTGGAGGATTGTGGGTAGCTTGGTTTTGTGGTTCTTGATTGGCATTTATAGATAATTCTTGTTGATGATTAGGGTTCAAGGGGGTTGTAAATTGTTGATGTATAGGAGGTGGGAGTAAAGATTACATCTGTGGTGGGTTAAATCCAGGTAGTAATTGGGAAATTTTTGCAGGATACTGTGGATATGTAGGGTAAGAGGGATTCCCATACATAGGCCCCCTCCAACCTTGTTGCCAAGGTTGAGTTTGGGCTTGCTGAGGTGTCCATTGTGGATAGGGGATTGGATGAGGCCCCCATTGTTGTTGTTGATATTATGTATTAGGCTCATAAAATGTATTGGGGTTTTGTGGTATCCAAGGTCTTCTAGAAGGGTATGGTTGTTCTTGTGAGACTCCTCCTCCCCTATACATGGCTTGTAGCTCAAGAAAAGTTGGACACTCAGATGTGGGGTGTTCTAGTGTACATAGGCCACAGATTTCTATGACATTTAATGGACATTCTTTCTCACCATGCTTCTTTCGGCATTTGGGACAGAAGATTGCTAAAACAATCTCTTCTTCTTGTTTCTTCTTCAGTTTTAGGGTATCTAACTGGTTATTGATTGTGCTCAAGATGTTTGTTTTAAATTTCTCTAATAAGTTTCCTAACTCAATTCTGGTGATAGTTCATGAGCTTTTTCTTGTATTTCTACTAAAAGAATCTCTTGGTGTTTTTCCTGTTTTAGCTTGTCCTCTTGAGTATCTTCAAAAGTAATCTGCAATATTTGCAAAAGTCTTTTGGTGCACATGTCCTGAACTTAATAAGTTTAAAACTTCTATGCAGTCATCTCTAACAGCTGGGTCTATGGTGAATAGTTTTTATTTCTGATAGTTGTATAAGAACCTTTCTAAGTAGTCTTCAAGGCTTTCATATTTTGTTTGTTGCATTTTAAAAATGTCATTTTTAGCATTATCCTTACAATAGTCTTGGTATTTCCATAAAAATGTGTCTTTCATCTGATCCCAAGAGAGGATTGTATTTTCTCCTAAGCTCATGAACCATCTTAAGGCTTAATCTTTCATTGTAGTAGGAAAGATCTTAAGTTTTGGGGCATCGTCTGAGTAGTTATAGCTTCTACATAATATGTTGAACTCGAATAAGAATAAGTCTGGATCTTCAGTTGACATACCTCTGAAAGTGCGTAACAATGATAGTGGGATGTTTTTCATGCTGATGTTTCTGGAAATATCCAAGATTGGAAACCCAAAGGTCTCAGTCTCAGTGGTTTTGTTTCCTTCTTATTATGCCATTCCACTGATAGATGGTTCAGAAACTGGATTTTTTGTATCTCCTAAGAATTCAGCAAATTCACGTTCTGCCTACCCCAATGTTGATTCTTCTGTTTTAAGTTCTTCTTCTAGAGCCTTTTTGGATCCCCTTGAACTTCCTCTTGGTGGAATATTTCCTACACCAGTGTCAGTTGGATTAGTGGGGGGGGGTTGTTTTTTAATCTTTAGAGCTTACAAATCTACCCTTATTATCTCTATATCTATGCATAAAATGAAATTTTGATTCTTAACTGAATTGAAATACTAATTCTATCTAAGAGGTAAGAAGACAACCTGGCTTCGAAGAACCCCACTCTAGTGGCCACATGGCTCTTCACTCACATCTTAAACATTGTATCCTCCTCCCTCAGGTAGACTTTTAAAATTGTTCAAAAACTATGCAAACAATCTAAGCTAAAAATCACTTCCTACTATTTGCAACTCCCCGACAACGGCGCCAAAATGTTGTGCTACTTATATGTTTAGTATAATGCACTCATTAATTATCAATCCAGGATTCGTAATCAACAGAGTTGCAAGACACCAGTAGTAAAGGTAATTCTAATGTCATGAGTATAGAACTATTCTAGACTATGCATGCTAAAAATAAGGCAAACTAGCAAAACAAAACATGGTTGTCTTTCACAGAGATGTTATCTACTCCATTATGGCACATGCAAGTATGAGATGGAGTTATTTTGACAGATCAACTCTGTTATCTGACCCAAAATGATAACTATGCAATCATGATTATAAAAGGGAAATCACACGTCAATCATCACTCATCAATCATCGAGACATAGTATGGGTAGTTCAATAGTCAATATACTAAGTATGTTGTGGTTCACAATGTGTTGTTTTAAACTTCACTAGTTATCCATCAATTATCTCTGACTACTATTACCAACATTCATTTCCATGAAACAAAATCAAATTCATAAAAACAGAAACAAAGCATATGCAAAACAGAGTAAGTAAAGATATCTAAACAATCGAAACCTAAACTGAACTATATTGTTATCCTCTGAAAGGGTCAAAGCTTCAGCTAGTCTAACATTTATACTATTGAAATCAACTACTAACACTAATATATAAGGATGCTGACCTTTTTTGGGCAATGAGCCCTTGCCGCTTCAATAGGTCAGCGACTGAAATTTACAGTAAGATTGCTTTTGATCCACGTATTACTCTTACCCAAACTTCAAGACATAGAGTTAAAATATGCTAACAACTTAACTCACATTCATTCATAAACGATCAATACATGGAAATAAATGACATCCTTCTATTAAAATTCAACTCAGAATATGTTCTACAATATGTAACGTTGCTTCACATGTTGGATTATACTAACTCTCTACTACCTCCACCATCTTTGTCATGACTATTTAAATAGTCTTAGTCGTGAAACACAAGGAGGTGAAATCTTTAGCAAATCAGTCAATTGTCAAATTTATATATTTGGTTACATATTTTAAGCTTCATCCTCGTGACACGAAGTGTATGAGGATGAAGCAATAAACAAACAAGCTTATCATAACCTTGCTAGAGCTTTAATGATTCAGCAAACATCCAACAATTATCTTTGGTATAATCTGGAGCTAAACTTGGTATATTATGCTTCCTATATTGGTATTGGATCGTGACAGGTGAGATTCGGTAAATGGTACCGGATCTGAATAGTGCACAAGTGGTTGGTACCAAATTAGAATAGTCTGTGACCGTTGGTACCAGATCGTGACAGTGAATGGTTCGGTACCGAATATGAATGGAAGGTGCGCTTGGTACCAGATTCAGACAGTGGCAATATGGTGCATAAGTAATGGATGGCTGAGATGGTACAAAAAGGTTGGACTCATCTAGAGGTCAATGGTTACACATGGAAAATTAAAACATTAGTACATGAAACATTTAGTCTCCTAGCTCAATAAACCAAAAAAATGCATGAATTAATTATACTTTACCTTATGACTTGATCAATGCCTAATGGTAGTGTTCTTTTTCATTTATCCAAGCTTAGGTAAGACAAAAAGGTATAGATAAGGAGTATAATAGGATAGTGGGGATGTCAATTTAGAGGCTCAATAGTTACCTCAAGTTCATTGTCACAGATATAAATGATCCAAATGAGCCTTTTATTACTACTGCAAATTCGATTGAGACGCAGGGAATGAATACTTTTTTTGGTAATTTTATGACAGAAATTTCCTCTATCACCAACCTAGAACAACAATCTGAAGTAACAGCCTATACTCAGGCAACAACTTTTCCAAGTACTCCAAATATTTCCAATGAGGAACAAATATGGTCCTTATATTTTGATGGATCCAAATCCCGAGAAGGAGCAGGTGTTGGTTGTGTGTTTATCGATCCCATAGGTAACAAAACATTTATTTCCTATCTATTGGAGTTTGAATGTACAAACAACACAGCAGAATACGAAGCACTTTTGTAGGGACTAAAGAAGGCACTTGACATGGACGTGCAAAATCCAGTAGTATTTGGTGATTCTGAAATCGTAGTCAAACAAATAAGAAACACAATACATTGTTTATCAACGCATTTGAAGAATTACCAAAATGAGGTATGGGTTTTAATGCACAAATTTCTGGCATTTAATATAAATTCCATTCCTAGGGTGAGTAATTTGGAAGCCGACTTACTAGCTAATGTTTCTTCTAAATTGTTTCCTGCTGAAGGTATTTCTCCTAATGCACTCTCGATTGAATTGTTATTCAGACCATATATTCCTGACAACATAACAAACTCGCGAGTATTTTATGATGATCAATAGATCATTATTTTTTTGCATATGGAAGACACCTTCCAGGATGTAGTTATTGATGAAAGCACTCATGACGAGAATCTCTGAGATTTCACGGTAATATCTTATCCTCGATCTCCAGAATCATCATCCAAGCTCGTAAACTCTATCCCCAAATCTGTTGTGAGATTAGAGAAATTGTATGACCTACATGACAAGTTTAGAGGGGTATTCAATTGAAAAACAAACAGTTCCTCTTTGTTGTACGAAACTGTAAATTTAGGGACATAAGATCATCCTCAAAATATCAATGTCGGAAAGGGGTGTTCTAAACAAGAAAGGTCTGATTTTATAAAAAATTTCAAAGAATTTAAAAATGTATTTTCTTGGACGTATGACAATTTAAATAATTTTGACCCAAACATAATACAACACGTAATTCCTATGAAACCCCAGACTCAGCCTTTCCAACAAAAATTGAGGAAAATGCATCCTAAATTGGAACCCACCATAAAAAAGGAACTAAATAAATTACTCACTGCAAAGATCATCTTTCCAGTTAGGCATACTCAATGGTTATCTAACTTAGTCCCTTTGAGGAAGAAGAGTGGAGAAATTTGACTTTGTGTCGATTTTCAAAATTTAAACCGAGCCTCTGATAAAGACAACTATTGTGTTCCTCCAATGGAACAAATTCTACAACAAGTATCTGGTTTTGAAAGACTATCTTTATTATATGGTTTCTCAGGATATAACTAGGTCCTTATGTCTCCTTCATACCATCTTAAAACCACCTTTCGTACCCCGTGGGGCACCTACGCCTACAGAAAAATGTATTTTGGACTGATAAATGTCGGTGCTAGTTTTCATAGAGCAATGGACATTTATTTTTGTGGTCTCATCAACCAATTAGTTGTGTTCTATATAGACGATGTCACTATTTTTTCCAAAAACAATAAATATCACCTGTCGCATCTTAGGGCTATGTTAGAACAATGTCACAAGTTTGGCATTTCACTCAATCCTAAAAAATCAGTATTTGCAATAGAACAAGGGAAATTTCTTGGGCTTATAGTTTCTAAATATGGAATGATAATTGATCCTAAAAGAACCCAAGCCATTTCCAAACTTTTTGTCATCCAGAAAGGCCATGCAACCCTTTTTGAGGAAAATTAATTTTGTCAGACGATTTGTCCTGAGTTTTTCTAAAATGGCAAGACCTCTACAAAATCTTATTAAAAAGGATGTTTTATATAGGTGGGGACCACAAGAGAGTCAAGGTTTTGATTCTATCAGAAAATATATAGTTGATCCACCTTCCCTAATGAGCCCTGATTTTTCTCGGGATTTTACATTATATACTTTTGCATCTGATAGATCTTATGTTGTTGTACTCACATAGAAAAATACTGAAAGCAATGAGATACCTATCTCATTTATGATATCTACCTTTAAAGGAGAATAATTAAATCACCCCACGGTAGATCAGCAAGCCTACATTGTTTTTAAAGATGTGAAACATTTTAGGTCTTACATGTTAAAGTCCAGGACAAAAATTGTTGTTCCTTACCCTGCTGTGAGAAATTTGTTAGTGCAGAAAGAGCTGGGAGAGAAAAGGGAAAATTGGATGACATCACTTCAGGAATATGACCTCTCAATAGTGCCTGCACAAATAGTTATAGGTCAAGGCCTTTGTAAATTGGTAGTTGATTCAGTTGAAAAGTCAGAAAATCAAATAAATACATCAACTATAAATCAGCATAACAAAAAACAAATCAGTTGTGCACAAACTATAACCAATTCCTGGTATGAAAATATCATATTTTATTTGCTGCACAGAACTGCTCCTCGTAATATTGATCCTAAAAACATAAGAGCACTTAGGCTTAAATATGCATCTTTCCAATTAATAAATGACATATTATTTCGAAAGAATTTTGACGGTGTTTTTCTGCGTTGTTTAGAAAAAGAGGAATCTGAAAGGGTGTTGGTCGAGCTTCATTCTAGTGATGTCAGTGGTCATTTTGGTGGATATACCACTACCCATAAAGTGATAAGGGATGGATACTATTGGCCTACCTTGTTTAAGGATTCTCATACATTGTCCTGCAAATGTATAATCTGTCAAAAGGCTGTGGGACAGGTGAAAAAGGCATCTTTTCCTTTGCAACTTGTTACAGTAGATGCACATTTTCAGTAGTGGGGCCTAGACATTATAGGAACAATCAATACCCCTTACTCATAGCAATACAAATGCATTCTCAAGGCAACAGAATATTTTACTAGATGGTCTGAAGCTTTACCATTAAAAGTGGTCAATACGAATCAGGTAGTGTCATTTCTGAACTCCCATATCATCACTCAATTCAGAATTCTTGAATGTCTGGTTTTTTACAATGCTTCTTATTTTTCTTCCCTTGATATGAATGTTTTCACTCTGGAAAAAGGGATTAAACTAAAGTAATCTGAAAACTATTACCCTCAAGGGAATGGTCTAGCTGAGTCGACAAATAAGAATCTAATCAATATCATAAAGAGGACAGTGTCATAAAACCACAAGAATTGGCACAATGAATTGTACAAATCACTTTGGGATGATAGTCTAGCTCCAAAAGCCTCCATTGGGAACTCTCCTATCTTCCTCTTTTACGGAAAAGAGGCCATACTTCCCCCACATATCTTGTTTCCTTCTCTGAAATTGTTGCAGAAATTTCAAGAATAGGAGTGTCCTCCTCTAGAAAACCAGATTAACACTTTATTAAAATTGGAAGAGGTAAGAACACAAGAAAAACAAAAACTTGATCAGCACCAACAAATTTTGAAGAGATGGTTTGATACAAGTTCATCGTCTGAAAGGAATTTCAATGTAGGGGATTTGGTCCTCACATGGGACAAAGCGCACAAGAGTAAAGGAGAACATACCAAGTTCCAAAACCTGTGGCTGGGGCCTTTTGTAATTTATGAAAAAATGGGTCCTAGTTCTTTTCGTCTGCATAACTTGGAGGGACAGTTGGACACTTTCCTAGTGAATGGCCAGGCTCTCAAGAGATATTTCTTTGATGATTTCAGATCCAACCCTTTGTAAATATTTTAGTTTACTTTTATGTTTTTGTTTTTGGTTCTTTTCATTTTGTTTTATTTTGATTTTTTTTCTAGATGATTATGTCTGGATCACCATTCATTATTGAAGGGAATTGGATTTTTCCATTAGAAACAGTTGATAACAGTTCAAGCACCTGAACAGTAAGTGTTAAACTCAGATCAGTGGAGGTAATTTTTTGTTCAATTACTGTTCTTGGTTTTTAAAAATCACGGGAAACACGATTATCTTTAAAAACTTCTAACGTCGTCCATGTTTTAAAGTAAACAACTCAAAGTGCTTCCCCATCCCGGAGATGATTTATTAACTGAAATTGAAATGTCCAAATTTTGATGAAAGTCATCATAACAGAAAAAAAAAAAAATTCTTAAAAGATCAATCCTTTCATTATCTGACTGTGAAATCTTCAGTATCACCCCGCTCTCTTAATATCATGAAGTTTATGAAAATTTTGCAGACAATTTTAGAGAGTTGTAAGCATTTTAATGTGTGGGAATTGTGTGTAAACCTATTGAGATACTGAACAGGCCTTCTGGCAGCAGGTAAATGCACACATGATACCAAGACAACATCATCGAGATACTGAACAAGTCTATTGGTAGCAAAGAAATGTCGGGTTCAAAGATCCTCAGGTATACTTTCAAATTGATCAGATGTCAGGATGATTTAATCTCAAATGGATGACTCTTGGACAAGATATAAGTACTAGAGTGGGTCAAATGACATCCCTACCGAAGCTATAGACACCTTCTGACAGCAGTGTCCCTATCAACAGTATTGGAGTCATTTTTATAAACATCATTATCCATGTGATATAACGAGATACCGGATTACATTTTTTGGACAGAACCTTACCCAATACTATGACTATCTTATTTTTCTGAGTTATTGACGAAATGTTTGTTATGTCTTTTAATTGTTTCTAATAATTACTACTGATTCATCTGTTCCCTAACATAAAGTTTGAATGATGCAGAGATAAATGCTTCACCTAGCGTGTCTCCATTGTTGGCAGCCAAATAGTTTTGGTCAAATTTTATCATGGTTAAATGACATCGTCAATGGATAAATTTTTCTGTAGTTTCCTCCTGCTCCTTACAAACGTTTCTATCTTTTTGGTCCTAGCCTAGCTGTGTGCAAGAATTTATCGTTTTAATCTATCATTTGTTTTGTTTAATTTCATGACTGAAAGCATGAAATTAGGACAAAACTTGGTTTGAGTGGTCATCATTCAGTTTGTGATTTCTTTTGTTTCTTTTGTAAATGGGATTGTACCTAAAGGGCATCTATAGTTTTTTTAACCTAAAATTTTGTAAGCTTATCTTTTTAATTTTTTTACCATAACACTTGAGTTATACACCTTGGGAGATATGACTTAGTCATTTCTACTTTGATTATATGATTTTTACATTTTCTTGACTGCGCAACTAGCATAACTTTGGGTTAAATTCGAAATATGAATCTTTCTCCCACCAGTCGTATCACGATCTTATCACCCTAGTACAGGACTGACATACTTACATTCCACATCACTTTTTTTCCTGCATAACCCAAGCTTGCATTAATCATTGTGAAAGGTAAGTCATGTTGTTTTGGGTTTAGTATTCATTTTACAGAGTGGCTTGCTACCCTACACATCCTCTAGTTATTACCCACTCAAAGCTCCAAATGTTTGTTATGATATCCTCTTGAATCCTTAGGCATCAATTTCCTCCTGATTATGCAGACTTCTTCCTATTGTTTGTGTGTTGGAGAACACAACCTACCTCTTTCTTACCTTGTTGTGTCTATGTGATAGTATCCATGGTGCACGTGTTAAGAATAGAACCCAATGGTTTGCAAACACTCCTCTCTCACGATGATGTCATAAACGACATTGTGGCACATGGATGGGATGTTTTCATCAGATGGTTTGAGGGTTTCAACCTTAATGTGGCCTAGGCATTCGCTCAAATGTTTGATGGAACTAGGGATAATATTGGGGACCTGCAGCTAGAGGTGACAGAGGCTTCCATCATAGAAGCTACAGGACTATCTCAGGAGGGAGAAGGATGGTTCAAAAATGCCAAAATCGAATATGTTCCCTGGAATTCGCTCATGGTCTCCAAGAAATCGAAGTGTTGCCCAAAAGGTAGACCGATTACTCTCTTCAAACCCCGATGACATGGCCTGTTCCTAATTATTAAGCAATTCATAACCTATGAAGGTAGATATGGCTTGGTTTTCTTGTATCATGTTCGCTTGTTGATGGTTTTTCTAGGTTCCAAGTTGAATATGTATTTTTATCTATTAAGGAGTTTTCACAAAATGTCTAAGTTCTATCAGGGATAGAGGCTAAACCCACTGTCAAGCTTGTTCCATCATGGTATCATTCGAATCCTTGTGTTTTCTCATCTATCTAAGACTAGGGATACTTGGAAAAATTTCTTGTTTAGAAATAATTTCACCCTGCCCGAGAATGAAATAGAACCACCTCTCCATCTTAATAAAAACCCCAGTCCCTATATATCTAACCCTAATATTGAAAATCTATGTGTTGATCCACAAGAAGACCATGTGACCATAGATCGAACCTCTATTTCTATTGAGAATCCATTGGGCAAAAATCAATGATGTGATTTCATGCATAGAAATTCATTAGAGGAGGTTTTAGATGTGTTAAAGGACAGGATTCTTATTGTTCCTATTCATGAGCTGACTCAGGTTGTTTTAAGCAAATCGATTGTCAAGAAAAATCACAGGCATAAGGAGCAGAGTAATTCAGACTTAAATTTTACAAACAAGAGACCAGGTAGGATCATATCTAGAAGTTTGAGAAATCACCAAGGAGATCATCTGAGCTCGATCCCAGTGATCGAGGTCAATGATCACTTTTCTGAGGATGAGATCGATAATTTTATTGCTCAAGAGGATGTAGATGACCAGTTTCTGGGAAATGATATCATTACTGATGCTATATAGTACAATTTTGTTTCTAATCTCCCACCATTCCTAAAGAACCAAGATGGTTTCTCTAGTATTTGACACGATTTGAAGAAATTTACAGGAAAGACCAAAGTGCCCTCTACAAAACAGACTCAGCTTCTACCTACCATAGAACCAATTCACTGTGAAAAATGTCTTGATTGGTTTGAGAGATACTACAGGGATATCCCCTATCTCCAAGCATAGTTAAACCAAATGATAGCATGAAACTCCTTTCTCAAGAGGGAAAATGAATAATTAAAAGCATGTGTTCAATCGAACATTGATAGGGAAAACAAGAGGATTATACGAGCTGGTAATGTAATTATCAAAAACTCAATGAATTTCAACACCATCATGAATTCAGATTTATCATATGCTTCTTTATCAAATCTCTGAAATGGTAAATATTTGTTTTGATTTTTGTGATTTAGTTCTGTTTGAAAAACAATAAATGGATTCACTTCTGATTTTGTTCTTATTTTAAGACTAGCTACAGAATCAAAATATTTTGTAGCCAGACTATTTAAAATTATTATTTATCTAAAATTCGACTTTGTTTTGTCATTTTCAGGAAAATAACAATTTATGATGTTATTTTCAAGGACAAGGAATCATGGATTAAACGCTCAATAGCTTAGTAATTTCTCATTTTTATTGAAAAAACAATGTCATTTATGTAATTATTTTTTGATGTAAAGACTCCTATAGGAGTATCCTTTTGTTATTCTATTTTTGTAAGACAAAATTATTTTCAGGGATCATCGTCTATATTGTATGATAAGAGGTAACTTATCCAAGACATGTTTAAATATATTTTGTTTCTTAGTGTTAAGGACATGTTTTTCTGGACCACATTATGGACATTTAATTTTGGAAATGATATGGGAAAATAGTTCATTGTTGGCTTTAGACATGTGTGAACTATGCAATGCTTGTTTCATTGTATTATTCTGTTATGAGATGTTATGAGATGTTATTTGAGTTGATTTAGCTTTAGTCTTGACTCCACGTGATATTTCATATCTTTGATCATTTGAATGTTGTCCATGATCTGTTGGTTTAGTTTATGATTGTGATCGATCAACTATTTATTTATTTTTGAGTTTACTTCTGATATTAAATGGTTGATAACATCAATGCCCAGGATTGATATTTCTTTCATCCTCAACTATTGGTAATCTTGAGGTCACAGGAAATATAGTTATTTATCTTTTCGTTGTTATAAATTCACTCCAAAAATATCAAACACTTCTTTGAATTTATTATGGAAGTACTATGATTGTTCTTGTCATAGGTTTCCACTTAATGTGGGACAAGAAGGAGCTCAAACAACACAAAGAGATAAACTTAGTTTTGTTGATTAGCTAGAGGTTATTCTGTAATACAGACCCCCTCCCCTCCTGGGGTTTTGCGATCTCTTGGTCATGGGATCTTCTTATTCCTGAGTTGGATCAACTCTGCCAGCTCCCTTTTGAACCCAAAACAATATTACATAGGCCCCCTTTTCTCCTAAGGTACAGGTCCTGCCATACCCACGACCTTTGTCTAGGCACTCTTCACTTTGTGGGCACTAGCTCCTTTTCACTAGTCCTTTCATACATACTCCCCTGGGATATGACCTTGGACAAATGTGTGATTGTGAGCACAGGAAAGAGTGGTTTTTGACCAACCCACTTTTCACCCCGCAATTCACCTCCATCTTCCATGTATGCCCTTGCAATATTGTGGTTCCAATTGTTGCCCGCTCAAGGAAAATTGATGTCCAAGAATGTCCTGGCCCCGTAATCCTTCTTTTCCGTTGATATATTGCCTTCGGTGATGACCCATGATCAACGGCTTCTATTGAATCTCCCTTACTTCCTCCTACGCATGATCTCATATTTGCGCAATCTATCGACACGTAGTTCCCCTCTAAATCAACGACTATGGTTGATTTTTCCTTTCGAGCTTCAGGATTTTCAACTCTCAAAATTTACTTTCCTCCGTATGGAAATCTTCTAGAGTGGAAGATATTCTGACATGTATCCTCCCAAATCAACATTTTTTCTCTCGCTTCGGGACTTTGGCCTCTTCAACCAGATCGATGGTCCTTCTACTCCCTCCTCGATCAACGATCAAGATCTTCTCTGGGTATTCAAACCTTTTCCTCCTCCACTTTACTATAGAGTCCTAGATATGGAGTTGTGTGTCCACCTTCACATCGACGGCTCTCATCATTTCCAGGACTTTGTCCTTCGGCGATCTCAAATTTCAACAAACGCAAATCTCCCGAGTGAATCCTTCTGAAAAGTCAGATCTTCTAACACCTGTCTTCCCTGATCCAATGGTTATCCAACGGAGTGAGTCTTTGTCCTCTATGCATCCCTTCACAGATCGATGATCCACATGATCCTTTTGGGATCAATGGCCCTTAAACACTTCGACCTTCGGTGCTTCAGGATATTACGAAACAGTACTTCACAAAAACCCTGGAGTATGATCCTTCGAAGTTCACAATATGGTGACACCTTTCCAACCCAAATCAATGGCTATCATCCACTTTAGTTGTTTGGACTTCGGATATTTCAAACCCTTCTCCTTCACGGTCTCCCATAGTGATTTCACCCGGAGTTCATGATATTTCTCCACGTGCCCCTTCTGGATCTAACAGTCCAGATTCTCTTCGGCCCTTCAGCTCTTCGACACTTTTTCTATTTAGGATTTGGGAGTTTCAAACTCCTATGCACTCATTTCTCCTGGAGTGCTTTCACCCGAAACACACAATCTCTTGACGCATGTATCCCCCTTGATCTGACGGCCCCTATAAACTTCAATTCTTTGGGTTTCAGGAGTTTCAATTCCTACGCACTCGTTCCTCCCATAGTGCTTTCACCTAAAAATCCATATCTTTCACCACCTATCGTCCTAGATGATGGACGGTTTTTGTTCACTTCGGGACTTCGATACTTTGACAATCCCACTCTCCTGCTCACACAAGGGTTAAGTCTTGTGCACTTACCTTCGGATCCAATGGTTTTTGGTCCTCTATGCTCAGATCCAACGGATTTGTTATGTTCCTCTCCTCTGCGCTTCCTTCATTCACTGGACATAGATCTAACGGTCCAGGCTCCCTTCCACAACCGATCAGATGGTTTTTGTCACTTCTCCTCTTGAGCTTTTGACTTCTTCCACCTTGGAAGAGTTCTGTAAGTGTTAAAAGGTTTTGACCTTTGATCTTTCTCCTACGACACCCGACTATTTGAATCTCACTTATGCTTTTGAAAGTGTTATCTTTTTTGAGCTTTAGGACGTAGAATAAGTCCATCTCATAGTCACTCCTTCCATTATCTCTTCTGAGCTTGATATCCTTAAATATTTTGATCTCCCATGCACTCCTTGCATTTTTGGGATTTCGTAAAACTCAGATCCGAAGGATTTCTTGAAAATAAATTCTTCTCACCCTCCTAGCATTCTCCTTGCTCGATGCACACCTTGCAAAGCTTCTTCTTAGAGCATGTTCAGTAACTTTGTCTCTTTACAAAATCAACACAAATTTCTTTCTATGCTCTCCTTGCACTTTTGCTGATGAAGGTTCAACAGTATCTCTCTTGAGCTTTCCTAAGGTTAACTCACCTCTGTCAACGCATTCCTTGTGGACTATGTGCACTCCTTGCACTCGAAACTCAAAGATGAGAAACAATTGAAACTTATACAATACTTCACCATTTTACGCATTCAAACCATGAAATACATAAAAACGTAATAATGAATACAAATACATAAACACATTGTATGCAGGAAAAACTACTTTTCTATTATCTTTGTGTGTCTATACATATGTTTAAAAAAACTGGACTACAACAGAGTCCCAGTTCTATCAATTTCTCCTAATCTAACTCTACTATGAGTTCTACTCATGAGACCTCTTTGAATCCTCCTAAGTGTCTCTAATGAAATCTGATACAAGATCTCTTTACAAAACAGGGGCTATGTGAACGTGTCCTCTCTCACCTAACCTCATCTATTACATTGAAGTTTCATAAATGGCCATCTAGTCTAAGTTGAACCTAGATCCATCAACCTGTTAGCCATTAAAGGTGACCTTATCTTTTGTCTTTTCAGAGATATGGCTTGGTTTTCACTCAAGCTTACAACATGAATCTGTATAGGATCATATTTCAAATTTAAAAATGGGAGGTTTGGTGCCTTTCTCTCTCTAAAATATGTGTTGATGTGTTGGAATGTTGGGGTGATGCTCCTGCATCATACTCCACTGCTGGGAAAATCATGAGCTCCTACTCATGAGCTCATCCTCTTCAGTGTTAAAATTCCCCTGGATCCCAAACTTTCCCTTGGAGTTGTCCTCTTGCTTCTCTCCATCTATTTAGTTGTTGTGATTGTTGCTTCTTCTTCCTTTGTTTCTTCCCTGCTACTATGGTAGGCTCTCTTCTATTCAGCTCCCCTTTACTAATTTCTTCTGCTGACATCAACATTAGCTTCCTAATATCCTCTATCACCTTGTCCAACTGCTCCAATGGTTGGCTCTTGTTATGCAGTCTTCTCTGTTGCACTTCCTCCTCAAACGCATCAAAGGGTAGATCAGCCTGATCCCCCACATTATTTTCTTCTCCTACGCCATTATCTTTCTACCCTGCTGCAAACTCCAATTCTGCAATCTCATCACCGAGTTTTTTCTCAGCTTCTTCCTCTAACAAATTGGTTTCTTTTGTCAACTCCTCTTATGATGGAATATATCCAACTCCCTCCAACCATTCCTCTGGCTGGTATTCTCCTCCATATTCTTCCAACTTGACCTATCGGATGTGAAATATTTGCATCATTACCCTTCTCTCTAGGGCTTCCAATTCTTCATATAGCTCAGAAAAATCCATGTTGTTTGTTTCCTCCTCTGTTGCAAGCTTCAATGCTACAGTCATCTCCTGTTGAACTTCCTGGCTGAAAATTTTGAGCCATTCTTTTGAATGCTCGTCTCCTTATGTTGGGGTATGTTAGAATATAAAATATGGTGTGCTCATTTTACCATTGATGATACCCTCATCACCCAACCACAGGTCGAAGCCTCCCTCCGAGCACCTTAACCTTGACTGAGAATTCCTCCAGAAGCAAACCCTAGGATAGATAGCCAAACAAAGAGAAGCGCATATCTCCCCAAGGATAGTGCAACACAAAAAGACTGATCAGATGTTCCAAACCCTAGCCAAGAGATATTCAAGCCAATACTGAAACTAGTTGTTGTTGCAGCTGCACCTACAACCCTCCTCCAAACCTGCACACCAACTGCAACTGCAGTGCGCACCAACTGGGAAACTGCAATTCTGAGATGCTTTCAAATGAGAACTGGCACCTTGTATTTATAGTAATCTTGCCAGTTCGCTAGGGCCGAATTCTCCTTCTGGGTATGTGTCTGTTCAGTATATTATTATTAATTATGGTCGACTTCTTCTCTTGGAGGCTAATAGCCTAATATAAATTTTCTTCTTGAGTCGACAAGGATTCTAGGGTTATTTTCCAACTCATTAGGGTTTCTCTTGATTTCTGGAGTCCTCTATTCTCGTCAGGTTCACACATGGGGGTAAATACCTCCCGCAGATACCATAATATTAACACTCCCTCCTAGCTAGAGAGGTATTTACGGGTAATGGACTTGAGCACAAAACATACCATTTACCTGGTAGCATCAATATAGTCATCTAGACTATTTCATG
>JZKD02S0844506.1:30838-41709 GCA_000966675.3 Picea glauca | reverse complement strand
AATGAGTCTGCTCTAAGGAATGACTGTCCTGGACTATTCCCCACCCTGGGCCATTCTTCTGACACTAAACAAAGTGTAACCTGGAGAGAATGAGTCTGCCCTCGAGGAATAACTGTCCCTGATTGATGAGCCTAGACTACTCCCCACCCTGGGCCATTCCTCTGACACCAAAAAAGGTGTAGCCTGGAGAGAATGAGTCTACCCTTGAGGAGTAACTGTCCGGACCATTCCCCACCCTGGGCCATTCCTCCGACACTAAACAAAGTGTATCCTGGAAAGAATGAGTTTTCCCTTGAGGAATGTATGTCCTGCATCAACCTCCAAAACGGACGATTCTTCGAAACTTCTCACAACTTTGAACTTCGAAAGAATGACTGCCCGGCGAGGTGGACCATTCTACTTGACCACTACACAGAGTGACTGCCAAGAAGAATGACTGTCCTAAACTACTTTCCATAACGGGAAGTCATTGTCTATGATACATCAACAATCAGTCTACCTCCCATGTTAACTACAATGGGAAGCCACTGTCCGTCAGAAACCTCAATCCACTTTCCGAACAGGAAAGAATCTGTCCAATATGGACTTTTACAAAGATAAATGCTCCCTCCTAATTGGAGAGTTGTTTCAATCACAAAAATAAATGTTTGTGTACCTTCTTAAATCTTGGAGAGTCTTCCCTTCTAGTTAATAAGGTTATTTCCACGAGCTCTAGCTTGAGTATGCAAGTTCTTTCATCTTGAATATGGGCTTTACCAAAATGTATGCTTATCTGCTCATCTGTGGAGATATGTATTGGAGAATCACTTTCTCCTTTCTAGACTTCATAATGGATAATGTAATGCTTGTACTGTAGTCTGGAACACTGTGAAGGTTTCTTGTAGATGTGAACAATAGATTATATCATAGTTGGAGGACTAGAACATATCCATGTGGCACTTCTTCTGTCATCATGAGATTTGATCTTTTGAATAGTCATCTTGATGTTATAGGAAATCTTCACCATGCTTCTGCTGTGCACTGGAGGTTCTCCATCAAGTTGTCTTCTTCTTATCTACATACAGGAGTATCTTTTTGGTTTTCCTCAAAGTCTTGAGATTTCTCTATGATGCAGGAGCATCGCCAGCACATCAAGCGAGCCAGCATGGAGCGGAAGACAGCTGGACAAGCCAGCACCAAAATTTTGAAAACACTTTGGGATTGTTGCGCGATCTTAAATGAGTCATTTAAGAGACAGCGCACTTTGTATATTGTAAATGGAGCTTAAGCCTTAAGCTCTCATCCTTTAGTAGATAGATGGAATTTAACTTAGTTAATGCTGGTAGGTAGGGATTTAATTGTAGATTTGATAGCTTTAGAGCGCAAGAGGGAAATGGGGTATAGACACCCTCCTTGTACATTGTAAGATTATTATGAAGCAGCATTGTTGAAGAAGAGAAAGCAGAGAATAGTGTATGAAGAACACCCTTATACAGACATTTGAATTAATAGAAGAACTCTGATTCAAATTCATGGTTTGTGTTTTTCTTTATGTAGTGATGCTATGCTCCTGAATGTTTTGCTTCCTGCTATACATTTGCTTTTATATGTTGTGTATGTGATTTCATGGTTGAATTGAAGTCTGTGAGGAAGAGTGAATGAGTTTCAATTGTTTCTCTAAGTGAGTCAAAATATTCCTGGAAGGAGTGCAGTCAAATTGTCTGCAAGGAGTGCGTTAACAAAATGTTTCACTTAGAGATAACTTTCGTTGCCATTCATCTCAGAAGTGCAGAGGGACCGGAGCCGTTCAAGGTGTGCACAGGCTAGGCGGAGTCTCAGAGTTGCGATTCTGAGCAAAGGGAATTAGGACTGTTGTTGCAGGAGTGCACAGAGTCGAGATATTTCAACACTTAGACAAAGTTGAAGATTTGACGCAAGGAGTGCATGCAAAGTTCCTTCTAAGTATTTGAGAATCGCAAGGAAGCTCAGGAGGAATAGGCCTTCAAGTTGACTGAAGGGAAAGTGCAGGGAAGTTGTTGTGGAAGGTCGAAGGGAAGCATCGCTGAATTGGCGAGCAAGTGGAAGAGTCCCGCGGAGAGACACTTCTTCCTTTCACAGAGTTAGCGAAGGAAGAATGGATAGTCAAAATCCTTTGAGGAGATTTTGCGAAGTTCTGAGGGCCATTGGATTTTGCAAAACTGCAAGGAGGTTACAGTGAGAACGTTAGAGGGTTGGAGCTCAGGAGGGACGTAGTCGTTGATCTGTGCCACCGGATCCATCGGATCTACATGTAGAATCGTGTATCGGGGACTTGCAAGGGAAGTTCCAAAAGTTCGCAACAAGAATTGCGATATCGTGAGGCAAAATATCCCAACGGTGATAGAACAGTGTGGGACCGCAGGAGTGAGTGGAAGACAGGTGGAAAAGATCAAGAGATCTCGTGAACTCGAAAGTTTGCAGGGCGAGAGCCCAAGTATTGGGTACTCCAAGTCATGAGGATGCGAGGTGGTGAGTAGAGAAAGTGCGATAGGATTGTATCGATGTTTCAACGCATCGGATATCAAGGGTTGGAAAATTGAGGGTTTGGTATCGCGAGTAGTGAAGTCGCGATAGAGCCGAAGTCCCGATATAAGAAAGAGGAAGTCAGTGTTGACTGACATATCGGATCTCAGGGATTTGAGAACCCATCGATCAACCGTGAACTTGTGAAATTGCGAGTTTCGATTTCCCGATAAGTGAACAAAGGGAAGTTGTGCATAAGAGAATCTGTGGATGTAGATTTCCTGATAGGGAAATAGAAGGACTTTAGAGTTCTTCGGGCCATGGAGAAGAAGATCCTGTGAGAGCGGATGTGCTCCGAGGAGTGCGACTGTGTCAGGTTTGGTATCAAAGCAGGAAGACTCTTTGTTTTCTATAGCAGAGAAGAGAATTCGCCATGTCGCCTAGGAGAGAAAGACAGTCACCTGATCCAGAGGATAGGGAGGTGCAGAGAAGAGGTAGGCCGGTAGGAAATCCAAAAATGGAGAGACATATGAGAGATCTCCGAGCAAGACTCGAGGAGATGGAGACAGCTCAGAGACACACAGCTAGTGCAGGATATCTTAGTGATTCCGACAGTGAAATAGAGGTTGAACGTGAGGACGAAGTTGCAGTCGAAGATGCATCAACGGAACAATTGATTAAAGCCATATCCAGAATGGGTGCAAAGGCCAAGATGGACATTCCAATCTACGAGGGGAATCTGGATGCAAAAGAGCTATTGGATTGGATTATATCTCTTGACACCTACTTCGATTATGAAGATATTGAAGAGGATAAGAAGGTCAAGCACGTTGTTACGTGCTTAAAGGGACATGCATCATTATGGTGGGATGAGTTACAAGTTGATAGACGCTGCAAAGGCAAGCAGAAGATCAAGATTTGGGATCGAATGATCGCGAAGATGAAGGTGAATTTCATCCCAAGAGACTATCAAATTACTCTGTTCAGGAGAATGCAGAACCTGAGATAGAAGCTGATGACAATGAAAGAATACACTGAGGAATTCTATCGACTGAACATCAGGGAAGGTCATCGGGAGAGCGATGATGAGAAGGTTGCCAGATATCTGAATGGTCTGAGATACGACATTCAGGATGAATTGATCATGGTAACCATCAGAACAGTGGAGGATGCTTATCAAATGGCTTTGAAAGCTGAAGAGAAGTTGAGTTGTAAGCAAGGTCAACAAGGCTGAGGTAGAAGTCAACCCATAGGAAAAGTAGTTGCCTAGGACAAGTACCAGAAACCCAAGGAGGAATGGAACAAATCTCAGGGTAAAATTGAAAGAGGTGGAACCCCACAGCGAGGGCCATGTGTTGAACAGAGAGGGAATCATACTGAGCAGAGGGGAGATTATGCTGATGAAAACATGTTTCCTCATACTAGAGGTAGAGGAAGAGGAAGAGGTGGAGTGATCACATGTTTCACATGTGGAAAAAATGGGCACAGTTCATTCGAGTGTCTAGAGAAAAAGAAAGATGTTGGAGAAGCTCACATCACCGAGGTGCAGAGGCGGGATGTTGAGACATAAGGTGCAGAAGGAAAAAGTTCGTTGATGATGCGTAAAGTTCTCTTAACACTCGGGAAGGAGGTGGAGGACTCAGATCAAAGGACTAGACTTTTCAGAACAGCTTGCAAGACCAAAGATTGTGTATGCAAGGTTATCGTGGACAGTGGTAGCACAGATAATCTTGTTTCAACCAAGATGGTGGAAAATCTGGAGCTAGAGATGACCGATCACCCGAGTCCATACAAAGTTTCGTGGCTACATAAGGGACACCAGGTAATTGTTACTAAACAATGCTTTGTTGAATTTAAAATAGGTGGATATAATGATAAAGTACTCTGTGATGTCATTGCCATGGATGTATGTCATTTATTGTTGGGTAGACCATGGCAATATGACAGAAATGTGATTCATGATGGGAGAATGAACACATATACCCTGGAAAAGGATGGGAGGACACACAGGTTGCTTCTGATAAAAGATAAGGAGGTGAAGCCAGAAGTAAGTAACACAATACTTCTCATGAGTGGGAAGGAGCTTCTTACAGAGATGGAGAAGAAAGAAGATCCACAATTCTTTGTGGTTAGGAAAATGAGGATTGTTCTTACTAGCACAAGAGTGGATGATTTACTAGATGAGGTTCAGGAACTGCTGGAAGAGTTCGTTGTTATCATAGTGGAAAAATTACCTCATTTGTTGCCACCGATGAGGAGTGTGAGTCACCATATAGACCTCATACTAGGAGCTAGTTTACCGAACAAATCTGCGTATAGGTTGACGCCACAAGAGAATGAAGAGGTTAAGAAGCAGGTCCAGAAGTTGATGGACAAAGGATTAGTCAGAGAAAGATTGAGCCCATGTATTGTTCTGACAGTACTCAGTCCAAAGAAGGATGGAGGCTGGAGAATGTGTACCGATTCGAGGGCGATAAATAAGATAACCATCAGGTATAGGTTTCCATTGCCGAGGATGGATGATCTGATGGATTTCCTGATTGGGGAAAAGTATTTTTCAAAGATAGATTTGAAGAGTGGATATCACCAGATTCACATGAGAGAGGGTGATGAATGGAAAACAGCATTCAAGACAAATGAAGGTTTGTACGAATGGCTAGTCATGTTGTTTGGTTTGATGAATGCACCAAGTACCTTCATGAGGTTGATGAATGAAGTCCTGAGGGAACTCATCGGAAAAATTTTCATCATGTATTTGGATGACATATTGATTTACAGTAGATCAGAGGCTGAGCATTTGAAGCATTTGGCTATTGTGATGCAGAAGCTACAGCAGGAGAAGCTGTTGATAAATATGAAGAAATACTCATTTATGAAGACAGAGCTCATTTACTTGGGTTTTGTTATTTTGGCTAATGATTTGAGAATGGAACCGGATAAAGTAGAAGTGATCAAGAATTGGCCATCACCGAGAAATATTTTTGAGGTGAGAAGTTTTCATGGTTTGTCTAGTTTCTACCAGAAATTCATCAGGAATTTTAGTGGAATTAGTGCAGCAATGATGGATACAGTGAAGAAGCAACATAAATATTTTCATTGGATAGAAGAGGCTGAGAAGAGCTTCAATCTGTTGAAGTGGAAGATCATAGAACAACCGGTTTTGGTGTTTCCAGATTTCCACAAGACATTTCAGGTGAAATGTGATGCAAGTGGGTTTTCCATAGGAGTGGTCTTAAGTCAAGAAGACAGGTCAGTTGCATATTTCAGCGAGAAGCTGGATGAGGCGAAACTGAAATACTCCACATATGATAAGGAATTCTATGCTATCATACAGGCGCTGAAGAAGTGGAGGCATTACTTTATCCCGAAAGAATTTATCTTGTATAGTGATAATCATGTATTACAGTTTGTGATTCAACAGAAGAAGTTGAATCAGAAGCATGCAAAATGGGTAGAGTATATGCAGAATTTCACATTTGTGATTAAGCATATTTTGGGTACTGCTAACAAAGTGGTTGATGCTTTGAGCAGGAAATGTTTGCTGATGCAGCAATTTCGAGTCAAAACATTGGGTTTTGGAAATGTTAGGGATATGTACGCAGGTGATGCAGATTTTACAGAGGCGTATGAAGCAGCTGAGAATCCAGTTCTCAGAGATAGAAGCCTGTGGATATATTATATGATCCAGGAGGAATTGTTGTTCAGGGGCAATCAATTGTGCATTCTGAAATGCTCCATGAGGGAGAACTTGTTGAAAGAGAAACACAGTGGTGGATTAGCAGGACATTTTGGCCATGAAAAAACATTTGTGAAGTTGAATGAGTCATATTTTTGGCCAGGAATGCGAGCAGATGTCAAGAGGTTTGTTGATAGGTGTAGAGTTTGCCAACATTCAAAGGGGAGAAAATAGAATGCGGGGTTTTATCATCCATTTCCCATACCAGAGATGCCATGGGAGGCGATTAGCATGGATTTTGTATTGGGTTTGTCGAGGACACAAAGAGGTGTTGATTCCATATTTGTAGTGGTGGACAGGTTTTTTAAGATGGCACATTTCATTCCATGTCAGAAGACCAGCGATGCGACTCATATCACGAATTTGTTCTTCAATGAGGTCATTCGACTTCATGGATTACCGAAAAGCATAGATTCGAACAGAGACACAAAATTCATAGGGAATTTTTGGAGGACCTTATGGAAAAAGATGGGAACTAATTTGATGTTTAGTTCTACTTATCATCCGTAGACAGATGGAAAAATGGAAGTGGTTAACAAAAGTCTGGGAGACTTGCTGAGAAGCTTGGTGACAGAGCACCACAGTAGTTGGGATAATATCTTGCCACTGGCAGAGTTCGCATACAACGACTCAGTGAATCGAAGCACAGGGAAAAGTCCATTTTAGGTTGTATATGGAATGCAGCCGAGAGGAGTTTCTGAACTGAGGGATTCAGAAAAGACTGCTACTAGCAGTGCTAGTGCAAAAGAATTTGTTGAGACAATGAAGGAACTTCACAGTAAGGTAAAGCAATGGCTACAAAAATCAAACCAGGAGTATAAGCGTAGAGAAAATCACCATCGGAGACAACTTCAGTTTAAAGTTGGAGACTTGGTTCTGGTGCATTTGAGAAAGGAAAGGTTCCCAAGGGGAGCATACAATAAGCTGAAGATGAAGAAAATCGGACCATGTAAGGTCTTGAGAAGATTTGGGGAAAATGCTTATGAAATCGAGTTGCCGGATGGCATCAGGATATCTCCGATATTTAATATCGCAGATTTATATTCATACAAGGCTAGAGGAGCAGAGACTAAAACTGAGAAACCAAAAATCCAGTGGATGAAGCAGATGTTGATAGCAGAGAAGCCGCAGATGGAGTGCATACTGGACAAGAGAGTGGGTAAGAAGACTAGGAGAAAAGAATACTTTGAGTATCTAGTCAAGTGGAAGAATCATCTAGTTGAAGATGCTAGCTGGGAGATAGAAGTGGAGATTCAGAAGCATGGATAGACCATGCAGAAGCTCATGGACAGGAGCCCATGAAATTTTTCAAGCCGAGGAGTATGATGCAGGAGCATCGCCAGCACATCAAGCGAGCCAGCGTGGAGCGGAAGACAGCTGGACAAGCCAGCACCAAAATTTTGAAAACACTTTGGGATTGTTGCGCGATCTTAAATGAGTCATTTAAGAGACAACTTAATTTGTATATTGTAAATGGACCTTGAGCCTTAAGCTCTCGTCCTTTAGTAGATAGACAGCATTTAATTTAGTTAATGTTGGTAGGTAGGGATTTAATTGTAGATTTGATAGCTTTAGAGCGCAAGAGGGAAACGGGATATAGACACCCTCCTTGTACATTGTAAGATTATTATGAAGAAGCATTGTTGAAGAAGAAGAAGCAGAGAATAGTGTATGAAGAACACCCTTGTACAGACATTTGAAATAATAGAAGAACTATAATTCAAATTCATGGTTTGTGTTGTTCTTTGTGTAGTGATGCTATGCTCTTGAATGTTTTTCTTCCTGCTATACATTTGCTTTTATATGTTGTGTATGTGATTTCATGGTTGAATTGAAGTCTTTGAGGAAGAGTGAATGAGTTTCAATTGTTTCTCTAAGTGAGCCAGAAGATTCCTGCAAGGAGTGCAGTCGAATTGTCCGCAAGGAGTGCGTTGACAGAAGGGTTCACTTAGAGATAACTTTCATTGCCATTCATCTCAGAAGTGCAGAGGCACCAGAGCCATGCAAGGCATGCATAGGCTAGGTGGAGTCTCAGAGTTGTGATTTTGAGCAAAGGGAATTAGGACTACTGTTGCAGGAGTGCGCAGAGTCGAGAGATTTCAACACTTAGACAAAGTTGAAGATTTGACGCAAGGAGTGCGTGCAAGGTTCCTTCTAAGTATTTGAGAATCGCAAGGAAGCTCAGGAGGATTAGGCCTTCAAGTACATTGAAGGGAAAGTACAGGGAAGCTTCCGTGGAAGGTCTAAGGGAAGTATCGTTGAATTGGCGAGCAAGTGGAAGAGTCCCGTGGAGAGACACTTCTTCCTTTCACAGAGTTAGCAAAGGAAGAACGGACGGTCGAAATCCTCTGAGGAGATTTTGCGAAGTTCCGAGGGCCGTTGGATTTTGCATAACTGCAAGGAGGTTACAGTGAGAACGTCAGAGGGTTGGAGCTCGGGAGGATCGTATCCATTGATCCGTGCCACCGAAGCCATCATATCTACACGTAGAATCGTGTATCGGGGACTCGCAAGGTGAAGCTCCAAAAGTTCGCAACAAGAATTGCGATATCGCGAGGCACGATATCCCGACGATGATAGAACAATGTGGGATCGTAGGAGTGAGTGGAAGACAGGTGGCATAGATTGGGAGATCTCGTGAACTCGGAAGTTCGAAGGGAGAGAGCCCAAGTATTGGGTACTCCAAGTCAATTGGATGCAAGGTGGCGAGTATCGAAAGCGCAATAGGATCGTATTGGCGTTTCAGCGAATCGGATATCGGGAGTTGGAAAATTGAGGGTTTGGTATCGCGAGTAGCGAAGTTGCAATAGAGCCAAAGTCCCAATAGAAGAAAGAGGAAGTCAGCGTTGACTGACATATCGGATCTCGGGGATTTGAGAACCCAGCAATCAACCAAGAACTTGCGAAACTGTGAGTTCCGATTTCCCGATAAGTGAACAAAGTGAAGTCACGCAGAGGAGAATCTGTGGATGCATATTTCCCGATAGGGAAATAGAAGGACTTTAGAGTTCTTCAGGTCGTGGAGAAGAATATCCTGTGAGAGCAGACGTGCTCCGAGGAGTGAGACTGAGTCACTCTACATGCATTCTTTACTTAATTTCTTCTGGAGAACATTCTTTGCATTCATCTGATGTAGAATTCTGACTTATAATGACTTATATAGAGATAAGTCTGGTGTACTGGAACAATCAGTCATCATAGTCTCCTCCCTCCATTTGAGAGAACCTCTGGCTCTGGATCTCACATTGCTTTCATTCATAAGTCTTCCGTACATTGTTCTTCATCACGACTTTCAGTTCTTCTACTTGATTGCTTTTAGTGAGTTCATATCAGGCTAGTAATCTTGTGATTCTTGATAGAATGGCTGGTTGTTCTGATTCTTATTTCTTTCTTGGAATCTGTTAGCGTCAGAAGTCACTCCTGGATTGCTTGCAGGAGCTGAGCCTGAAACCCATCAGTTTAATGTCACAATTTGTTATAAATGAGTGATCAAATGGGAGGAAACTCAGAACAATATCATCTCAACTCTGAAACTAGGTCGGGCATGCATGAGTGAGTGAGGTCTTAGAGAAACTCCAAACAGTGAGTTGTAATAAAGTTGAGTAGGTGGAAGACTTGTATAAGAAGAGTGCAGGGGACCGTTATAAACATCGGGTTTCTAACAGACTATGAGAGCAAGCATCTAAAGGCAAGATCTTCTTACACCCAAACGCAGGAAACCAGAGAAAATAGTAATGCAACAATAAATCATTTATCATAACATAACTATGCTAATTCATACGAAGCATTCGATCATGAACTCTCTGGCATGAGACGAAACATAGATGGAAAAAGAAAACTATTTGTCATAAAACAAGAAATCTCAAACACAGATGCATAACCAGAAAACCAGAATGGTTGTTAAAACTTTACAGTCAGGAGCTTTGCTCTACCATCGATAGATACAAAAATGGAGAAAACGCCTACATATACTCAAAAAAAAAATAGCAACAAAACTGAGACGTCGCATTAAACACATTGCGTCTGCATGGCTTCTGACAATCTGTGCCTGCAATCTTTGAATAATCGTGCACCAACGGCGGACGCAATTGGACTTCTGACAGCTTCATGGGTGAATCGACGTGCCTTTAATTCATCACCGAACTTTCCCATTATGGCAGAGGCAATGTCTAACCACCACCAACCACTTCAATAACTGCTTCATTGGGATTGAGGATGGTCCAGCCAACTCGGCACCTTGGGGACGTGGACGGCCCTTCGTGCTGCCACCTGGATTAGCTGAATAGCCTAATGAATAGATGTGGAGGCTAGCGCGAAGAATGGGGCACACGATGGGAATAGTGGCGCCAAAGCTATGAGGGTGAGTCACGAAGAGATGAGGGGCGAGAGAGGTTACAGGGGAGACACATGGCAAAAGGAGATAAGCGGAGGAGGCAGGAAAGGAGACATATTGGGAACATTTTAGTGGAAGGCTGACGCGGACGAGAGTGGGACACATGGCAGATGGTGAGTGAATGATGAGATGGGGGAAGGACCCACATTGGTTAAACATGGAGCAGTTGAGGAGAATGGGATCACGCGAAAGCCATTGATCTGGGCGCTTGGATCTCAGTCGTTGGGAAGCTGCGCGCCCGATTCCGGACCCCCCCCCCCC
>JZKD02S0844440.1:0-14317 GCA_000966675.3 Picea glauca | reverse complement strand
CTTAATTAAATACATAAAGCAATTCCTTCTTTAATTGAATTCATAAAGTAATTCCTTCCTTAATTGCATACATAAGGCCATTCCTCATTCCACAGTAATAAGCATGATAATTTATATTTATTAGTGAAGGTACTACTTTTCCCTAACATAATAATCAAAACTTAACCATCTCCTAATAACAATGCCATTATATTCTAGCTCACAATAGCTTTGCCATTCAAATAACATTAAAATTTCATTTTCTACTAGCTAACACTAACAATACATGTGCTAATAATAAAATTAGACAAAAACAAAAAAAAAACCCACTTAAGCTATGAATTGAGTCTGCATAAAGTGTGTAGGGTAAAATAAAGAGACTAAGAAATTAATTCAAATATGTGGTTGTAAATTTGAAGAAGAAGGATTAAATTAGTTAACTTGTGGAAGTATAAAAAGTTATGAATTTAAAAATAAAATGAAAAGATTAATTAGTGCATTTGTCTTTCTGGCTTTTAAAAAAAAAAGGGAAAGAAAGGGAATAATAAAAATAGGGAAATGAGCCTTTTAATAAATTTAAAGAAAATAATTTTGGAGAAACATGGGGGATGAGTGACACTTGTAAGACAAAGAATTTTTAGAGGGTTTTCCTTAAAGCTTAAATTAAATGTGATTTAGGGCAAGGGTGGGTCTCAAAAACTCTATAAAAGAAAGGGAAGAGGAGGAAGAAGGGGAGAGGGCGGTTCTAAGCGTAACGTTATGTTGCCGGATTGTGGCTTGACTGATTGCTTGTGAGGAGTTGAGATTTTCTTAGCTCAGATTGGAGTGGTAGATCAGCCTTTTGAGGCGAGCTGAGAAGCTAGACTTATCTTCTGGATCTTGTGTGGCTCCTTTGCGGCTCGGGGGGCTAAGGGGGAAGCAGAGTACCCCTAGCGTTTGGCTGGGAGGTACCGGTGAGGTCTCCATTGTCGGTGAGAAGGAGCAGGACGGAGCATGTGGACGACGCTCGAGGACGACGTTAAGGCAACGGTATGGTTGTGTTTTTAAATTGGTAGAATAGGATGCACTATGATATATGCTGGAATCAAAATATTGGTTATGATTAGATTTAATGGCTGTCATATTTTTCTACTCGGCAATTATAAGCGTAGCTGCTGCAACTGTTTTTTTTAATCTAAAAGTTCTCTTGTGATAATTAATGTGGGGGAATCATGTACAGATTTATATCCAGGGGTTAGGGGGGGGGGAAATAAACTGCAACTAATAGTTGTTGAGAACCTCACATAATGAATTGGTTACTGATGTTAAATGCCTCTGTAAACAAGGTTTTATTTTCCTCTGTTTAATAGCTAAAAGAAAGAGGGGTGATTCTATTCTGCCCCTTCCCTGCGTTAATCCATGACTATGCTGTGTAAATTATTCCTCGGTTGAGCTTAGCTTTGGCCGTTGTTGTGAATTTTGTTCCCCTGCGTTCTATTGTTCCTCCCTGATTGTGCAAGGGTGATGTTGCCTTTTGTTTTTAAAACCGGTTATAATTTGTTAGTCACACTCCATAGCATCTCTGCAATCTATGTGAAGTAGCCATCATGAAGTCTGGGTGTTGACAATCCACCCATTGGTTTAGTTGAATTCCTGTGGGCGAAAATTTACCCGTGCATCCTCTTTCTGTTTTGGTGCATTGCATGGAGGTTACCCAGCAACTCGACCCTTAACCTCTACGTTTGACATTGTTTCTTGGCGAATGGGGGGGGGAGAGGACCCTCGCGTTCAACCCACCACTCTGCGTTTTCCCTTTCTATTTTCTTGCCATTGTTCATCTATGGTGGGTATGACATTCCTAACCCCAATCACCGTGAACCCTGCGTTCTGGTCGACGTACCTATGCCTGCACCTGCGGTTTTCCGTTGTAATCTTTTAAAATTTGATTCCTTTTGTATTTACCAGCTGGTGCGTTAATCCTCGTCACTTTTCTTTTAATCCGCCTGCACAGGACCTGACCCTCTGCTACGGCCCAGAGGTTAGATTTCTTGGGCGTAGGTGGTGTAGAATCAATTCCGGGTGTGCCTTCCCAGTCGACGTAGGAGAAAACAGTCATGGTCATCCTTACCTGGCGCACTTTTTCAGTCGTCTCCTTGCTAACTTCAAGTCCCATTTCATCTCCTTGGCCCACGCCTTGCAACCTTTCCGGACAGCATTTGGCGTTTAAACCTTTTTATTTTTAACTTCATTTACTTCCTGTTGGGATTAGGGATCGATTTCAGTGAAGGCTAAATGCGTCCAGCGTTGGGCTGCATTTTTTTTGGGAGCCTGCCCACGTTAATTGTGTTGTCAGGGTGGAAGTTCTTATCAATTTTAATTATGTTTTACTCCTTCTAATCTGTTTCAACTGTTGCGTTTGTTATGGTTAAAACCCTCTTAATGATTTATTGTTAATGCTCAAGCCTGATGCTACATAGTTTAATCCTTAAAACCTTTGTGCTTTATAGTTTAATGCTTTAAATTTTAGATACTTTATAGTGTTATTGCCTTAACGCTTATGCTTTAAAAGTTCTTTTTATTGCATGGATTGAATTGCTTGGGTAAAAGGTTGGTTATGGCTTCGAGTTTGTGAATGGAAATTTGGTTGCGATAATGTAATATTAGTGTTGACATCATGCAAGTGGTAAGGTCATGGTTAATTTAATTGTGAAGTCAATATGATATCGGAGTAAGGATGTAGTTAAGTTATGGAAGGGTTACCAACAAAAATTATTGTTATTTATGATCCATAAAAAGTGAGGACATGGTGAGTTTAAATTGCGGTGTCATATTAATAACCCAAGTCAGGATTTAGTTAATGCATGGAAGTATTATCAAAATTTCACTATTATTCATGACCAGTATAATGTAAGTTCCCGGTTGCTTAAATTGCATGTCCTTGGATTATGAAATGATGATATGGTTATACTATGGTCATGTTAGTGTAGTACATTGTCATAGATAATATTCAAACGCACAGTACTTGTGATTTTACTTGAAATGTTAGTGGAATATGAAAGTAATGATACGGTTTCTTTATGATAGGGTTGTTGTAATCTCATTTTTATCGATGACGTGCAAAAGGTAAGGTTTTGGAAACTAAGAAAAATCATTTATTATGATTCAATAAAATGGGGAATGAAACGATTTAAATGTACCTTAGTTAAGGTTGGGTTGGTAACTCGTCACGTATTATATAGTAAAGGAGGATTGTGGTCTGTAACTAATGTCCTTGAGTCATATTTAGTGCCCGGTCATAATAACGGTTGTTGTCGCCGGAGTCCTTCGGGCTGGCGCCTGCCGTAGTGGGAGTGGTTGATTTGATTATATTTGTCTAGGTGGTAGTCATTTCTTGCTTGGTCTGCTTTTGTCGGGCGGGATGTAGACACCCCCAAGTAGCCTTAGGAGATATGTCTGTGTGTGGGATTATTTTGTGTAAGGAATCCAGTTCCGTATCAAGAGTCTCGGGCCCTTTAAAGGTAGGGTTTCCACTCTTGCGACACACCTGACGGAGATTACTAGTTTCTACCTGAGCAGTTAGCCAGGAGCCTATCTGACCTTTTCTCTCTCCGAAGCAGCGAACAAAGATTAAACGCCCTGCTTTCCTGTGCAGAAATAGTAAAATCTACTACTATGGATTATTCCCTCTGTTTTCATATTGTGCATAACCCAATATGTCGTTAAATGTTTGCGTTGTGCGCCTTGTGTCTATGGTCGTTTATTGCTTGCAGTTACTCATTGTGTGCCTTCAGTCTTCTTGTGATGAAAATTGTGGTTGTGTCTTGTTGGTTGTCGAGTGGTGATGTAGAGTCAAGTGTGTCTGTTACTTCTACACGCACGCACACACCTGAAACAAAAAAATAAATGTGCACCTGTTATCAGAGTTGTTGACGTAACGAGGAGGGTCGTTACATATGGTATTAGAGCCGGTTCGACCTGCAACTTGGGATTCGCTATGGCTTTTGTGACATGATTGATTTGATTATACTGTTGTTGATTGAGTTGATTGTGTGTGTGAAGTTAATCATGGTTAGAGGATGCCGCGGAGGCAGACGACGAGGTACTAGGGGAGGAGACGTGACGCCTCCAATAGCATCCACGCCTGAGGGGTCTAACCCCCAGGGAGGCGAGCAGGTTCTTGGACTGGAACAGATAGTAGTTGGCGATGTTGTTGGGATGATGAGATCCTTTCAGCGCATGTTTGAGGCACTGATTAACCAATTGGACAGAGACGAGGCCAGGGCGTCAGCACCCACTGAGGTTCCACTGTGCATACCAGCCGTTACAGGTAGCATTCACCGTGAACTCGAGAAGGTAAAATTTCCTGAGTTCTTGGGTGCCCCATACGGTGCAACCACCGAGGCATGGTTGGAGAATATGGCGATGTGCTTCACACTTCACGATTATACCTCCAACATGAAGGTCTGCATGGCAGTATTTCAACTGAAGGGGAGTGCTCTTCTATGGTGGAAGACACTCCTGCCGCATCTAAACATCGTCGTTGAAGATGTGTCATGGGAACTATTCGAGGAACGGTTTCGAGAGAGGTACCTTTCTGAGGAATTCATTGAGTGTCAACTCAATGAGTTCAACGCATTATGACAGGGAGGTCGTACGGTGCTCGAGTACGAGGAACATTTTATGGCGTTCCTCTGGTATGCTCCGCACCTTAACACTGAGAAGCTTAAGGCCATCAGGTTCTTGTTGGGCCTTGACAATAGCCTGCATGCAAGGTTTAAATGTCTTGATGCCTCAAACCTTGCATGATGTCGTCCAGAAGGCAGTCATTCAGGACAAGCTTAGCTTCATAGAGATGGCTTCAGAAGCCAAACAGAAGGTTGGAGGAAAGGTTACAGGCTGTGCCCTTAACCTGGGAGAGTTTGTCACGAGGGTCAACTTGTACGTCACGATCCTAGGATCTTATGACGCCGTGATTGGTATGGATTGGTTGGAATCACATGGGGCGATACTCAACTGTAAGACAAAACGGTTGAGGTTCATTGATGATGAAGGACAAATACGTGTGATTGTAGGTCAGAACCAGGGAGTTTCCATGAGGTTCATCTCTTCCCTAAAATTACAGAAGAGTATGCGCAAGGGGTACAAGCTTTATGTGATCCTTGCACTAAATGAAAAGGGAGTGGCGGAAGGTCTAGAACACCTTCCGGTGGTAAAGGAGTTTGCGGACGTGTTTCCAGAGGATTTACCTGGGATGCCACCGGAAGGGGATTTGGAGTTTACCATAGACCTGAAACCGGGGACCGAACTGATAGCAAGAACGCCTTATCGGATATCGACCCCGGAGTTGCAAGAGTTGAAAATGCAACTGAAGGAGTTGTTGGACCTAGGACTGATACATCCTAGTGTGTCACTATGGGGTGCACCTCTTATTTTCATACGAAAGAAGGACGGATCGTGGAGGCTTTGCATTGACTATCGTCAACTGAACGAGGCTACGATCAAGAATCAGTATCCCTTACCAAGAATTGATGATCTGTTCGATCAAATGAAGGGTACGACAGTGTTTTCCAAGATCTATTTGCGACCAGGGTATCACCAGTTACGAATCAAGGAGGATGACGTCCCTAAGACCGACTTTAAGACGAGATTTGGACATTACGAGTTTACTGTTTTACCGTTGGGACTGACAAACGCCCCAGGGGTATTCATGAGTTTGATGAACGGGGTGTTCTGTGAGTACTTGGACAAGTTCATCCAAGTATTCATCGACGATATTTTGATCTACTCTCGGACGACGGAGGAGCATGATGATCACTTGCGCTTGGTACTACAATGTTTACGAGAACACAAATTGTATGGGAAGTTGTCCAAATGCTCTTTTTATCAATCGAGGATTCACTACTTAGGGAATGTTATCTCTGGTGAAGGTATCGCCGTGGATCCAGCCAAGGTTGAGGCTATTATGGAATGGCCTGCACCGACGAATGTCACAGAAGTGCGTAGTTTTATGGGTTTAGCAGGATACTATCGATGGTTTGTCGAGGGATTTTTGAAGATAGAAAATCTGATCACGGAATTGCAGAAGAAAAACAAGAAGTTTGGTTGGATCGAGAAATGCGTGGAAGCATTTCAGAGGCTTAAGGAGTTGTTGACAACAACGCTGATACTAAAGGTCCCTGACNGACGGAGGAGCATGATGATCACTTGCGCTTGGTACTACAATGTTTACGAGAACACAAATTGTATGGGAAGTTGTCCAAATGCTCTTTTTATCAATCGAGGATTCACTACTTAGGGAATGTTATCTCTGGTGAAGGTATCGCCGTGGATCCAGCCAAGGTTGAGGCTATTATGGAATGGCCTGCACCGACGAATGTCACAGAAGTGCGTAGTTTTATGGGTTTAGCAGGATACTATCGATGGTTTGTCGAGGGATTTTTGAAGATAGAAAATCCGATCACGGAATTGCAGAAGAAAAACAAGAAGTTTGGTTGGATCGAGAAATGCGTGGAAGCATTTCAGAGGCTTAAGGAGTTGTTGACAACAACGCTGATACTAAAGGTCCCTGACATGGATGCGGACTTCTTGGTATGCACTGACGCATCCAAGGAATGATTAGGCGGAGTCTTGATGCAAGATGGACGAGTGATTGCTTACATTTTGAGGAAGTTGAGAATGCATGAGGAGAACTACACGACGCATGATTTGGAGTTATTAGCCATTGTTTAGGCCTTGAAGGTTTGGAGACACTACCTTGTTGGATGAAAATTTGAATTAAAGACTGACCATTGTGGGCTACAACACATTTTCACGCAAAGCGACCTGAACGCACGACAACGACATTGGTCGGAATTGCTTAGCAAGTACGACTTCGAGATTACTTACATAAAGGGGATAGTGATCCGAGTGGCGGATGCTTTGAGTTAGAGGCCACACATACTTTTGGTGTTGTCTCTTCAAACGAATCTACGTGAGAGGATTTTCACTTTACAACGTGACGATGACTGGTACAAGGAAGTCAAGGATTTTATGGGACAAAACACAATGATGGTACCACGATATGAGGGATTTTCTTTTGATAACGATGGGTTATTGAGGTTTAGAGGTCGGATTTACGTACCGCCAAACGATGATTTGAGGATGTTGATCCTGAGCGAGGTTCATAGAGCAGTTTACATGGCGCACCCAACAGTCACGAAGATGAGTGCAGACCTTAAACCCTTATTCTTATGGAAGGGAATGAAGGCTGACATAGTCAACTTTGTGGCTAGATGTCTAGAGTGTAAGCAGGTAAAGGCTGAGCATAGACACCCGACAGGTTTACTTCAACCACACGCCATTTCGGAAGCGAAATGGGTAGTTATTTCAATGGATTTTATTGTTGGATTGCCACTGACGGCAAGGAGACACGACTCGATTTTTGTAGTAGTAGATACTCTAATGAAGAGTGATCACTTTATTCCTGTGTGTATGACGTATCAGGCACCTAAAATAGCGAGAGTTTTCATCAGTGAGATTGTGAGGTTGCTTGGCATGCCTAAAAAGATTATATCCGATCGAGGATCGATGTTTACTGGACGATTTTGGACGAGTTTCCAAGAGGCCTTGGGAACCCAACTTAATTTTAGTACTGCGTATCACCCAGAGACTGATGGATAGACTGAACGAATGAACCAAACCTTGGATGATATGTTGCGCATGTACGTGATGGACCAACAAAATCTTTGGGAGGAATTCTTTCCTCTAGTAGAGTTCGCTTACAACAACAGTTACCAGAGCACCATTAAGATGGCGCCTTTCGAGTTTCTTTATGGGCAACCGTGTCGGATGACCTTGAGTTGGGATTGGCTTGAGGATAGGTTCCTGGTGGGACCAGAAGCGATCCAAGAAATGGAAGAGCAAATGAAAACCATAAGACCAGGGATTAAAGAAGCGCAGGATCAGTTATCGAGTCTTCTTGCGGGTTAAACCGCATAAGAGTTCGATCAAGTTTGGAAGGGGAGATAAAATTTCTCCTAGGGTCGTGGGACCTTTCGAGATTGTGGAGAGAAAGGGGCCTGTGGCCTATCGACTAGCCTTGCCTGATTCTTTAAGGTGTATGCACGATGTTTTTCATGTATCTGTTCTGAGACATTATATTAGTAATCCTACACACGTGATTGACATGAGTTCATTGTAGTTATCGAAAAAGGGAGTGCTCACGACTGAGCCTGTCTGCATCTTATATCATCGTGTTCGATAGTTACGAAGTCGAACGGTAGATCAGGTCAAGGTCCAGTGGTACAGTTATAGTCCGCACTCGGTGACCTAGGAGGACGCATATGATATGCGTCAACAGTTTCCATTTTTGTTTGATAGATAGACTTATGATACTGTGATACTTTTATTTCTACATATATACTAAGAAACTTTGGGACGAAGTTTAGAACAAGAGGGGGCATATGTAACATCCCACTCTGACGCACTGAGAAAACTTATTATTTGAGGACACTTGCTCGCAAGTGATCTGGACTTTTCTGATGTTAAAAAATTTATACTTGATTATGATGCGTTATGATAGACGACATGAGGTATTACTATTTGATGTAAACAGGTGATATTGACTCAGTTTTATTGAGTGTGCAGGGTTTTGGACCTTGATGATGCGGAGGCATCGGTGGAACCCCCATGGACTCTAGATTGAGTCAGGGAGTGTGCTATTGGGTTGATTTATTCACTGTGGTATTTCATTTGATTTGATGATATGATGTTGACATTTCTGACATAATTTTTTATGATGCAGGCTGACGATAGCTTACCGACCAGACTCATGTATGGAGTAAAGAGGCCACACATGATTTCCAGAGAGGTTGAGGGAGAGGTGTGGACAACAGCCCTGCCACATCCTACTATAACTCCCACCGTGTCTCGAACTGTAGGTTAACGATTACCTAGTTCGAGAGGATCCACAATGTCATGAGGGCAGACTGCGATAGTCGATCACGATGGTAGGGGCCTTATTCCTTAGAGCCCTTAGTCTCCCACAAGTTCACCTGGCGAAGTGTTGACTCCAGGGGTTATAGATGTCTACCAATCAGTCAAGTTGGTGAGTGGAACCCTTGGAGC
Organism: Picea glauca; assembly: GCA_000966675.3. Classification (NCBI taxonomy): domain Eukaryota; kingdom Viridiplantae; phylum Streptophyta; class Pinopsida; order Pinales; family Pinaceae; genus Picea; species Picea glauca. The sequence goes on along the minus strand of JZKD02S0844440.1, from coordinate 5,254 downwards.
ACGTGGTGCATCTTAAAGGTCACATCGCACAAAAGAAACACAAGAAGCGAGTGGCACCCTTGGAGCCCGTGGTGTATCCTAAATGGTACGTCGCGCAAAGGAAACGAACGAGGCGAGTGGAACCCTTGGAGAACCTGGTGCATCTTGAAGGGCACGTCGCATTGATGTGGATGAAGGAAACAAACCTAAATAGACCTAATACATTAACACCTTAATAAATCCTTAAACAATTCCCCTAACCAAGTGTCGCTATTTCATAATTTGAGTCCTAAGTCAAAAACTTTTCTAGGGTAAAAATTTTAGTCTAACCTTAAAAAAAACATAATTCAAGACTATATATTAAATATTCATTACCCCTATGATTTTCAACCTCCACCTAATACAAGGAGTCTCCTTCCTTAATTAAATACATAAAGCAATTCCTTCTTTAATTGAATTCATAAAGTAATTCCTTCCTTAATTGCATACATAAGGCCATTCCTCATTCCACAGTAATAAGCATGATAATTTATTTTTATTAGTGAAGGTACTACTTTTCCTTAACATAATAATCAAAACTTAACCATCTCCTAATAACAATGCCATTATATTCTAGCTCACAATAGCTTTGCCATTCAAATAACATTAAAATTTCATTTTCTACTAGCTAACACTAACAATACATGTGCTAATAATAAAATTAAACAAAAAAAAAAAACCCACTTAAGCTATGAATTGAGTCTTCATAAAGTGTGTAGGGTAAAATAAAGAGACTAAGAAATTAATTCAAATCTGTGGTTGTAAATTTGAAAAAGAAGGATTAAATTAGTTAACTTGTGGAAGTATAAAAAGTTATGAATTTAAAAATAAAATGAAAAGATTAATTAGCGCATTTTCCTTTCTGGCTTTTAAAAAAAAAAGGGAAAGAAAGGGAATAATAAAAATAGGGAAATGAGCCTTTTAATAAATTTAAAGAAAAGAATTTTGGAGAAACGTGGGGGATGAGTGACACTTGTAAGACATAGAATTTTTAGAGGGTTTTCATTAAAACTTAAATTAAATGTGATTTAGGGCAAGGGTGGGTCTCAAAAACTCTATAAAAGAAAGGGAAGAGGATGAAGAAGGGGAGAGGGGGGTTGTAAGCGTAATGTTACATTGCCGGATTGTGGCTTGACTGATTGCTTGTGAGGAGTTGGGATTTTCTCATCTCGGATTGGAGTGGTAGATCAGCCTTGCGAGGTGAGCTGAGAAGATAGACTTATCTTCTGGATCTTGTGTGGCTCCTTTGCGGCTCGTGGGGCTAAGGGGCAAGCAGAGTACCCCTAGTGTTTGGATGGGAGGTACCGGTGAGGTCTCCACGGTTGGCGAGCAGGAGCGGGACGGAGCGCGTGGACGACGCTCAAGGACGACGTTAAGGCAATAGTATGGTTGTGTTTTTAAATTGGTAGAATAGGATGCACTATGATATATGTTGGAATCAAAATATTGGTTATGATTAGATTTAATGGCTGTCATATTTTTCTACTAGGCAATTATAAGCGTAGCTGCTGCAACTGTTTTTTTTTATCTAAAAGTTCTCTTGTGATAAGTAATGTGGGGGAATCATGTACAGATTTATATCCAGGGGTTAGGGGGGAGGAAATAAACTACAACTAATAGCTGTTGAGAACCTCACATAATGAATTGGTTACTGATGTTAAATGCCTCTGTAAACAGGGTTTTATTTTCCTCTGTTTAACAACTAAAAGAAAGAGGGGTGATTCTGTTCTGCCCCTTCCCTGCGTTAATCCATGACTATGCTGTGTAAATTCTTCCTCGGGTGAGCTTAGCTTTGGCCGTTGTTGTGAATTTTTTTCCCCTTCGTTCTATTGTTCCTCTGTGATTGTGCAAGGGTGATGTTGCCTTTTGTTTTTAAAACCGGTCATAATCTATTAGTCGCACTCCATATCATCTCTACAATCTATGTGAAGTAGCCATCGTGAAGTCTGGGTGTTGACAATCCACCCATTGGTTTAGTTGAATTCCTGTGGGAGAAAATTTACCCGTGCGTCCTCTTTCCGTTCTGGTGCGTTGCGTGGAGGTTACCCAACAGCTCGATCCTTAACCTCTACGTTTGACGTTGTTTCTTGGCGAATGGGGGAGGAGAGGACCCTCACGTTCAACCCACCACTCTACATTTTCCCTTTCTATTTCCTTGCCAGTGTTCATTTGTGGTGGGCGTGCCATTCCTAACCCCGATCACCATGAACCCTATGTTCTGGTCGACGTACCTATGCCTGGACCTACAATTTTCCGTTGTAATCTTTTAAACTTTGATTCCTTCAGTATTTACCAGCTCGTGCATTAATCCTCGTCACTCTTCTTTTAATCCACCTGCACAGGACTTGACCCTCTGCTACGGCCCAGAGGTTAGATTTCTTGGGTGTAGGTGGTGTAGAATCAGTTTCGGGCACGCCTTCCCAGTCGGCGTAGGAGCAAACGGTCACGGTCATCCTTACCTGGCGTGTTTTTTCATTTGTCTCCTTGCTAACTTCAAGTCCCAATTCATCTCCTTGGCCCACGCCTTGCAACCTTTCCGGACATCGTTTGGCATTTAAACCTTTTTAGTTTTAACTTCATTTACTTCCTGTTGGGATTAGGGATCGATGTCAGTAAAGGCTGAATGCGTCCAGTGTTGGGCTATGTTTTTTTTGGGAGCCTGCCCGCGTTAAATGTGCTGTCAGGGTGGAAGTTGTTATCAATTTTAGTTATGTCTTACTCCTTCTAATCCGTTTCAACTGCTGCGTTTGTTATGGTTAAAACCCTCTTAATGATTTATTGTTAACGCTCAAACCTGATACTACATATTTTAATCCTTAAAACCTTTGTGCTTTATAGTTTAATGCTTTAAATTTTAGATACTTTATAGTGTTATTGCCTTAATGCTTCTGCTTTAAAAGTTATTTTTTATTGCATGGATTGAATTTCTTGGGTAAAAGGCTGGTTATGGCTTCGAGTTTGTGAATGGAAATTTGGTTGCGATAATGTAATATTAGTGTTGACATCATGCAAGTGGTAAGGTCATGGTTAATTTAATTGTGAAGTCAATATGATATCAGAGTAAGGATGTAGTTAAGTTATGGAAGGGTTACCAACAAAAATTATTGTTATTTATGACCCATAAAAAGTGAGGACATGGTTAGTTTAAATTGCGGTGCCATATTAATAACCCAAGTCAGGATTTAGTTAATGCATGGAAGTGTTATAAAAATTTCATTGTTATTCATGACCAGTATAATGTAAGTTCCTGGTTGCTTAAATTGCATGTCCTTGGATTATGAAATGATGATATGGTTATACTATGGTCATGTTAGTGTAGTACATTGTCATAGATAATAATCAAACAGACAGTACTTGTGATTTTACTTGAAATGTTAGTGGAATATGAATGTAATGATATGGTTTCTTTATGATAGGGTTGTTGTAATCTCATTTTTATCGATGACGTGCAAAAGGTAAGGTTTTGGAAACTAAGAAAAATCATTTATTATGATTTAGTAAAATGGGGAATGAAACAATTTAAATGTACCTTAGTTAAGGTTGGGTTGGTAACTCGTCACGTATTATATAGTAAAGGAGGATTGTGGTCTGTAACTAATTTCCTTGAGTCATATTTAGTGCCCGGTCATAATAACGGTTGTTGTCGCCGGAGTCCTTCGGGCTGGCGCTTGCCGTAGTGGGAGTGGTTGATTTGATTATATTTGTCTAGGTGGTAGTCATTTCTTGCTTGGTCTACTTGTGTCAGGAAGGATGTAGACACCCCCAGGTAGCCTTAGGAGATATGTCTGTGTGTGGGATTATTTTGTGTAAAGAATCCAGTGCTGTATCAAGAGTCTCGGGCCCTTTAAAGGCAGGGCTTCCACTCTTGCGACACACCTAACGAAGATTACTAGTTTCTGCCTGAGCAATCAGTCAGGAGCCTATCTGACCTTCTCTCTCTCCATAGTAGTGAACAAATATTAAACGCCCTGCTTTCCTGTGCAGAAATAGTAAAATCTACTACTATGGATTCTTCCCTCTGTGTTCGTACTGTGCATAACCCAGTATGTCGTTAAATGTTTGCGTTGTGCGCCTTGTGTCTATGGTCATTTATTGCTTGCAGTTACTCATTGTGTGCCTTCAGTCTTCTTGTGATGAACATTGTGGTTGTGTATTGTTGGTTGTCGAGTGGCGACGTAGGGTCAAGTGTGTTTGTTACTTCTACAGGCGCGCACACACCTTAAACACACAAAAAAAAATTGCACCTGTTATCAGAGTTGTTGATGTAATGAGGAGGGTTGTTACAGTTCATGCTAACACTAACAGGGTATCCCTAGCTCTGGCTATGACCTATGGATTGGGTCAATGGGTAGATGAAGTACACAAAGGTAAAACTCGCAATTCTATGGAGGCATCTAGAAGATGAGTGTCTGCCATGGGACATGGAATCAAATAGCAACAAGAGCTTGTGTTTGTGTGGTAATGGAGAACTACAGTGAGGCATCCTACAAAGGATGAATGTCACTGGAGCAATGTGACTCAAACCTAGTGATCAACGCTGAAAAGATAGCCCTATCTTGGTCGTTCAAATCCAATCAAAGGGAAGTTTCTTTGTCCTACCAACACTTGGGGTTTGGATTCTTGGAATAACCACTCATATTTGCAAACAACTTCAGTAAACCAGCAAAGAAACATCCACAAAATATCATAAAATTGACTCAATTACATAAAATGAGAAGACTGCAGACATTAATGACACAATTCAATACACAATAAAAGAGAGAGTTTACAGATCAAGTGTTCAAATTTTTATTATTTATCAGGACCTTTGGCAATTACAAGTAAATATAAGATTCAATATCAGGGGAGCCAATCCTATTACAGTTAAGTTTTCTCATTTTATAGAACTCTGCCTCCTTGAAAACTGCACCCTAGGTATGAGAATGGATGTGCAAGTTGTCCAAAATAGAATAGAAATGAAGTGTAACTGCTGAATTCAGTGTGCCCTGCATCTGTGAATGCATGTTATCCATCAAACTGATTTTTCATTGTCTCTTGGGCTACACTGATAATCTGGTAAATACAAACATGCAACTACCTTTACTACCTGTTGTTCACTGATTTCTTGCATGCGCCAATCTTCTCATGAGTGGAGGATACTCACTGGAAATCGAAAATAGAAACAAGGTATAATTCTGGAAGGGTGGGCTCATCCCTTGGGCAGTGATAGTGACATGCCTTATCCCACTTCATGCAG
>JZKD02S0844395.1:215771-227812 GCA_000966675.3 Picea glauca | reverse complement strand
GCTAACTCAAAACAATGTGGCTCTAACTCTGAAACTAGGCCGGGCGTGCATAGGCAAGTGAGGTCTTAGATAACTTCGGACAACGAGTTGTAGTAAGGGTGAGTAGGGGGAAAGAATTGTATCAGAGAGATGCGAAGGTTTATTGTCAACATTAGGTTTCTAGCAGACTGTAGGAGAATGCATTTAAACGCGAGATCTTCTTACATTCAAACACCAAAAACCAAAGAATACAATAGTGCCACAATAAACCCTTTATCATAACACAACTGCAATAATTCATGTGAATCATTCAATCATGAACTCCCTCAGTATGAGATGTGAATCATTCAATCATGAACTCCCTCAGTATGAGATGAAAACTAGATGGAATGAGAAGACTGTCTTTCACTAAACATGAAATCTTACATACAAATGCATAACCCGAGGACTAGAGTGTATGTTAAAACTTTACAATCAGGAGCTTCGCTCTACCATCGATGCTTACAAAATACAAAGACTGAGCCTATATACTCAGGAAAATTCGCCTAATAGAGGCATGCCCAGTCACCCAAGTCTTGGTGTCTTTTCAGTCAAACTCGTACTGAAATCCTTCTTCACGCGCCATCTTAACTGTGCATGGCTCCTGTAAGGAGGGTAGCTGAGCCATTAAGTGTCGAGCTAGAGTGTGCAGACTTCTCTATCTCTTCGAAGACTCCAGCATGGCTGCTTTGGAATAAATGGTACACAGGACCCCTTCGAGAAAACTACCTGCCAGACCCTCCATACCTCACACTTAATGAATGAAAGGAGGTTTCAACCACCCGTTCATGCCTTCATTTAATCCAAGCGAGACACAGGATTGAGAATCGGATCCGATGGCGCCTGGAGATTGCGATGATCTCCTTTGTAACTGAACTTGGTGCCTTTGGCCCTTCCTGCACAACTCTCTTTGTCTCTCAAGTGACCAAGAGTTGTGACTCTGTGCTTACTCTCAAAGGTGCTTTCGGCGTTCGCGGATATGAAGGGGTTGATCCTTGCTTCTTGAAATCGCGATGAGCAAAACATCGAGACAACTTAATTTGGTGCCATGCGCCCCTCTAGATCTGACGACTCTGAACTCTCCCGACGATGCCATGGGCCTGGGCCCTGGACACTCCTGACACCTCGCGCATCGGGGATATGAAGGAGCTGCTCTTTGTGCGTCGGAGTCACGATGAGCGAATAGGCGAGGAACCTAATCGCGCACCAGGTGTCTCCTGTGGACGAATGGTCGAGATTGCTTCGTGATAATGCGAGCCCTACTTTGATCACCTTCGACGCTTTTGGGGTTCAGGGTTTCAAGAGATAGGGAAACATGGAACCTTCACCCTTCGAACTGTCGATTGCCGAAACGCCTATGTGAGTGGATCTCGCGCCACGCATCGTCTGGATGGACGACTGTTATCTTTCCCTGCACACAATATGGGCGCCATCCATTGCGTTATCTTCGGTGCACCTTTCTATTCGTGATTTCCTGCCAATCATTGATATTCTCATATGGATGGATCCAGATCGTTGACACTATAATTTTGCCCGCTCGCTTGATTTTAAGTCCGAAAAGGACTTCTTCTGTTCATTGCACTTGGGCGCTCCTCGTGTAACATGCAGACCTAGATATCCCGATGTTGAAAACAAGTAATGTTGCTAACAGAACCATCATTTAGTGGGGAGACATCACCAACACCCTACAACGTGCTATTTGGAGATATGGCAGATGAAGAGGGAAATGCGAACAATGAAACAAAGACATTTGGATTCCCAATATTAGGCATTGCCAGAGATGTTTCTATGAAGAATATTCCATTGTCCTCACTGTCTCACTTCCATGGTATGTCAAAAAAAGATCCTGATTCATTTTTGTTTGAATTTGATATACTATGTAGGAGTTATAATTACACTAATAATGCACAAAAACTAAAACTCTTTCCAACCACAATAAAAAAGCTCAACATTAAGGTGGTTTATGATCCTAGGAGAACACACTATCTTATCTTGGGATGGCATGAAGGAGACTTTCCTCCAGAAATATCAAGATTATTGCAGACCTAGGGATGCTAGGAATGACATATTTAAGATGCAACAGTCTGAGGAAGAAAGTTTGGAATATTACCTAGAAAGGTTCCTATACAACTACCAAAATACAAAACAATTTGCCTTAGACACAACCACAATTAGGACCATCTTCCTAAAAGGTGTAAGGGATGACTGCATTGAGGTACTAAATCTCATGAGTTCTGGAGATGTGTATCAGAAGCCGTTTGCAGACATTGTAGAGTATTGTAAAAGGTACTCCCACAGCCAAGCCAAAACATGAAAAAGTGTAAGGGATCCTATAAACAAAATTACTAAACCCACACCAGGAGGTGTTACTACGATAGAATTGGGGAATCTACTAGAAAAATTCAAAACAAACATCCTCAACACCATCAACTCCCAACTTGATACCATTAAAATCAAGAGAAAACAAGAAGAAGAAAATGCTACTTTGGCAATTTTATGTCCTCGGTGTAGGAAAAGGCATCCTGAAAAGGAGTGTCCTATTAATGTTATCGAAATATGTGGCCATTGTACAGAAGATCACCCTACCAATGAGTGCCCTTCTTTACCTAGACTAAAATCTATTTTCAAGGGAAGGGGAGAACCTCAGGAAACATCATATCCCCCTAAGAGGGAACAGAGACAACAAAATCCTAATATGTTTGTAGATCCTACCACACAATATTCACAGCAACAATGGGAACCTCCAATGTCTTACCCTCAATGGTCACCTCAACAACCACAAATCCATCCTTGGCAACAAGGATGGAGGGGGCATGCATATGGGAATGCTACCTTTCAACCAACAACCTTTCCCACCTACCCATAGTACCCTTCCAATATATCTCAGTTGATACCAAGATTTAATCCCCCTGCTCTTCCTCCACCTCCACAACTGCAACAACAACTTGCATTGCCTATGAACCCAAATCTGCAGAAACAAATGCAAGTTGCACCTATCCCAAACCCTCTGCGGCCTACCCCTATTCCTGCACAACCCATTCCTAATCCAAATAATAGACCTACACAACTTATACAAAATATTGAAGTAAAAACCTTCCCCACTTATGTGATAACTCCTGCTTCATTTAATGGAATTGAATTAAGATCAGGGAGGGCTTTGAATAAAGCAAATCCTACTATGGTTATTCAAGAAGAAGAACAAGTAGATAATCAAGTAGTTCGAGAAGAAGAAAATAACCAAGTAGATGGAGAAGAAGAAAAAATGGATAACCAATCAAAGGAAGAAAGAGACACCCCTGTACAACAGGAAATTCCTCCTCACACTTCTCACCCAACAGAAATACCTCATAAAACTAATCCTCCTCCTTATCTAGAAAGGTTACTTGTGAAGAAATCTGAGGTACCTCTAGGGCATAATCTAGAGACTGAACTTAGAAACATATGTGTAAATATTCCCCTACTTCAAGCCATCAAGGACATACCTATTTATTCTAAGATTGTAAGGGATATCTACATTAAAAATTCAGGGAGGAAGAGGAAGGAGCCTCCTATTATACAGGTGGTTGGACAATTATCAGAATTTATATCAGAAATGCCATCCAAATATAATGATCCAGGAAATCCAGTGGTGACCATAGAGATTAATGGTGTTTCTTTACCAAACACACTTATTGACCTAGGAGCAACAAAAAATGTTATGTCAGTTGACACCATGAAAACGTTGAAACTAAAGCACCTAATACCAACACAGACTTTGCTAGAATTAGCAGACAAATCAGTTATCAGCCCAACAAGAAGTCTAGATGATGTAACAATCACCTTGGCCTCTTGGGAGTATCCTTTGGATTTCTTAGTGATTCATCCTAAATCCTCCAAACCAGGACACCCAGTGGCTCTTGGCCAACCTTGGTTGGCCACTGCTGATGCATTTATCATTTGCCGGTCTAGAGAGATGATTAGATGACAATATCCAATGGGAGCCAAAGTCAAAAACTTATTCTCTTTCCCCTTGCCCAACCAACCACTGAAGTTCCTCTTTGGTTGGAAAATCCCTATGGTGAGGAGGACTATACTCATCCCTTATTAACACTTGAACAAGTAAAAGGAGTTCAAGAGAAAACCGAAGAACAAATTTTAAGCTTGTTTTTGGATGATACATAATGCATTGAATACCCTCAATATTTTCTTGAATATACACACATATTCAACTCTGAATTCCAGGAAATATAGCACCCCTCCAACTCTACAGTAGCCACCATTTCAAAAGTAGATGAAGGGAAAGAATTTGTTGTCCAGGCTGTTGAAATCAGCCCTGGAAAATCCATGTATATCAATGCTAGTTTAGAAACAAATCAACAACAAAAATTGATTCAAATGATTCAAGGACAATCTGGTGATTTTGCATGGGATTACTCTGACATGAAAGGGATTCACCCAGACACTTGTATGCATCATATTTATAACAATGAATAAACCAGACCTGTTAGGCAACCCCAAAGAAGGATGAACCCAACCTTAAAACATATAGTGAAAGAAGAACTCCAGAAACTCATGCATCCCAATTTTATTTACCCTATATCGGATAGAAAGTGTGTATCCCCATTAGTTATTGTCCCTAAGAAAAATGGTAAATGGAGGATTTGTGTGGAATTTTGAGAACTGAACAAGGCTACCTATAGGGATTACTTTCCTTTTCTTTTCATAGACCAGGTCTTGGACACTTTGTCTGGGAAGAGGTATTTTTATTTCTTGGATGGGTTTAGTGGTTACAATCAGATCCAAATTTCATCAGAAGACCAGGACAAAACCACATTTACTTTCCCATGGGGTACCTATGCTTATAGGGTTCTTCCTTTTGGTTTGTGTAATGCCCCTGCTACTTTTCAAAGGGYTGTCTTGGCCATTTTCTTTGATTTGACCCATGACTGTGTAGAAGTCTACATGGATGACTTCACAGTATATGGGGATGATTTCCAGCAAGCATTGGACAATTTGGAGAAAGTACTGATTAGGTGTAAAGAAAACAACCTTTCCCTCAGTCATGAAAAATCTAGAATGATGCTCATTGAAGGAATTGTTTTAGGTCATCACTTCTCCGGTACTGGAATAAGGGTAGACCCTGCCAAGATTGACATCATTTCTCAAATGAAAATCCCTGGCTCATAGAAAGAAGATAGAATATTTTTAGGGCATGTTGGTTACTATAGGAGGTTCATTCAGAATTTTACAAACCTAGATGCCCCACTGTTCAAACTATTAGCAAAAGAGGCTGAATTTTGTTGGAATGAAAAATGTCAGATTTCTTTTGAAATTTTAAAAACAAAGCTTTCAAGTGCCCCTATTTTGAGAGGAACAAACTGGTCTCTTCCTTTTCATATGTGCACAGATGCCTCAGATACAACTTTGGGGGTTGTTTTAGGACAAAGGGAAGGCCATATTCCATATGCTATATACTTTGTCAGCAAGAATCTTTCAACTACTGAAGTAAATTACATTGTCACTAAAAAATAATTCTTGTCAGTAGTACATGCCATTAATAAGTTCAGACACTACATAACAAGGTATGAAGTTTTTGTACATACAGACCATTCAACCATCGTATTTTTTATGAACAAACCTGTTACAAATACTAGAGTAAATAGATGGTTGTTATTACTACAAGAATTCAATATCCCCATCATTGATAGGCCTATAAGAGATAATTTAGTTGCTGATTTCTTTTCTAGACTCATTCATACATGTGATAATACACCAGTAGATGACAATTTTCCATATGAGAATCTATTTGCTATTTCTACTTACATTCCTTGGTATGCAAATGTAGCCAACTATCTTGTAATAGGAAAGTTATCTCAGAATATGTCCTCCTGAGAAAAACAGATAATTATCCAGCTAAGTGCCAATTACATGTGGCATGATGATTGTTTATACCAAACTGGGCCTGATTTGGTGATTAGAAGGTGTGTCTGGGAGGATGAGATGCATGACATCTTCAAATCCTGTCATGATGGTCCATGTGGGGGCCATTTTGCTAATAAAAGAAAACATACAAGATCTTACAGTATGACTAATATTGGATAACTATTTTCAAGGATGAAAAGAAGTACGTGGCCAGTTGTGATGATTGTCAAAGGATGGGAAAACCTACTGCAGTTGATGAGATGCCCCTCCAAGATCAGGTAGTAATTGAACCTTTTGATAAATGAGATTTGTATTTTGTAGGACCCATTAACCCTATGTCTCGAAGGAAGAAGTACATCTTGGTCTGCACAGATTGTGTGACCAAATGGGTGGAAGCTAAAGCTTCATATTATGCTAATGATCAATCCGTTGTAGATTTTCTTTTTGAAGAAATATTTACTCGCTGTGGTGTGCCCCAAGAAATAGTAACTGACCAAGGAACCCAATTCACCTCCAATTTGGTCAAAGCTCTTCTTGAAAAGTATAAAATCAAACATAGAAAATCTTCACCTTATCACCCTCAAGCAAATGAGAAGGTGGAATCAACTAACAAGGTGATAGAAGCTATTCTTACCAAGACTGTTCAACTACATCACAAATACTGGGTTGATATGTTTCTTGAGGCCTTATGGGCCTATAGGACAGCTTGGAGAAACACAACAAGCCATACACCTTATGAGTTGGTATATGGGAAGTAAGTGCTGCTTCCCATAGAATTTCAAGTGAAAACCTTCAGGATTTCCATGCAATTAGGGATGGATTTGGATGAAGCTAAAAAACAGAGGATATTGTAGTTGAATGAGCTTGATGAGATCATACAAGATGCTCTTCAAAGGACTACCCTTATATAAGAAAAAAGGAATAAATGGCATGACAAGTACATCAAGAAGAATTCTTTTCAGTCGGATGATTGGACCCTACTGTACGATAGTAGGTTCAAGAATTTTAAAGGTAACTTATCTACTATATGGTTGGGAACCTATGAAGTTGATACAATTTATGACAATGGTTCAGTTAAGATAAATAATATTGATAAGAATCATACCTCCTTTGTTGTGAATGGACATCCATTGTCGGTTTATCATAAGCCTCTATCCAAAGAGGATTTTATCAGACATGTTCTTCAGAATTCTGAAATGCAACTGGTAAGCAAGGGGATTTCTCCTCCTCTTGATCCACCACAATAAGTTTGTTGTGTGACTTAATTTGGCTCTATACATATCTGTAAATAGGTATGTCATTAGATAGAATTTTGGTGTTACTAACAAAAAAAAAAAGTTGGTTGTGCTCTCATGTAGATAAATGAATAAGGAGGACATCTGCCATATACTCCTAAAAATTGAAAACACTGACGAGTAGGAACTGGCCCGGGCTCGAGAAAAATCCACGGGACAGTAGATGGAGTTTTCTTTAAGTTTTTCAGACTCCTTAAAACTGAAAACACCGGCGAGCATTAACTAATCTGGGTTCAAGAAAAATCCACAGAATAGTAGTAGTTAGGATTATTTTTATAATAAAAATGAAGTGGCAACAAGAGCAGTGATCAACTTGGTTACAAAAAGAGGAGGATTCTGAATCTCAACATGAGGTTGTCCAACTACATAGTACCTTCTTGTTACATAGCTTGGGGCCTAGTCATTGAAATCTTTTGCCTTATTTTCTGACACTTCCACTGCAAATTCAGAGTTCCTGTACCAAGTGTTGTTATTTATTTTACCTACATGGTATTTCAGTAGAATAAAATTACATGTTCTCTTCCATAGCAGCAAAAAACACCAACAATTTCTACAAAGTGCAGCCTACAAAGCTCCAGTCTACAGAATACACTACCAGGTACCTTATCCAATTCTCATTGAGTACTGGAATTCAATTTTTTGGTGATCCGGTACTGGATAACATCTCTGTGCTATTCTGGTACTGCAAAATTTTTCACCTCTGTGCTCATCCGGTACTGAAGGAGAAGGCCTATGTTGTTTCAGTACTGTAAAAATGTTCACCTCTGTGCTCATCCGGTACTGTGGGGGAGGGCCTGTGATATTCCAGTACTGGGAAAAACTCTGTGTTGATCCGGTACTGCAACAAATTCACCCTTGTGTTCATCTAGTACTGGGAAAACTATGTGTTGTTCCGGTACTGCAACAATGTTCACCTTTGTGCTCATCTGATACTGTGGAAAAGACCTATGTTGTTCCGGTACTACAACAAATTCACCCCTATTCCCATCCGGTACTAAGGGAGAAGGTATGTGTTGGTCCGATACTACAACAACTCTTTGTAGTGGTTTGGTACTAAGGTGTGATCCGATATTAGAGATAAAGTTTGATAATCCTTATCTTATACTCAAAAAAAAATTCTGCTCGATATGAATGCTTCAAGTAATAGGAGGTATAAACTCAACATTTTTTTCGTTTTATTAAATAATTAGACTAATTATGTATTAAACATATGGTTACTCTTATGCATCTTCATGTCCTCAATTATTTCAAGCTCCCTACCATGAACTTCTGCAAGCCCTCGTATACATCTCCTCATATAGAAATCATTCATATGCACCCAAAATGTTGAGAGTACGAGGTAATTATACCTCTAACTAGACCAATTTCATTCTTTCCATTTTTATGATGAAGAAACGTCATAATCCCATGATCCAACATCGTGCCATACGAATGAATTAAGCCACATATTAATGCATGTCAAACCATGATTCCATTCCGATCACGATGACATTAGACGATTGCAAACTTGTGAATTTCAGTCAAAACGACCACATCTCCTGTAATCATTGCCCAAAACTCCCGTGAACATGATATGGCACCAACCTCCATATGATTCTATAAGTTATTCATGAATTCAACTTATCTTACCTTGCCATCATTACCATGGATATGACCATTTCAATCTGAATTTAAACACTCCTCTGGATGGCTTCGCCATCCAGATGAGCATTATTTATTGTTTTATCGTCACACCATCTCCATTTACACTATTTTATGTCCCTTCATATCATTTGCATACTTATCCTCTTCCAGTACTCCATCGCGGGCTGCGTTGATCTGGTACTCAAGCCTCGATCCTTTGTTTCGTTGCTTCATACGCTTTGAGAATTTTTTCAAGCTAGCATGGGGGTTTATAGACACGATCCTATGTTCCAATTATACAGGGAGACACAAGAATACCAAGATTCCAGGGAGAGATTTGAACAAGCCGGATGGGTTCCATTTTTGGAAAAAATCAAAGGCTATCATGAGGGAGTATCTCTTGCTTTTGCGTAGACCTATGACGGAGAAAGTGTTCAATTTGGGGATATGAAATTAACAATTTCGGAGGCCACCATAGCGGAAGCAACATGCTTACCTTCCTCTTGAGAGAAATATTTTAAGGGGGTGATTGTTGACATGAAGCTTTGTCAAAAGTTTCTAAGGCCGGAGCATCAGGACCTTGATTGGACCAAAGGCATTCCTCAAAGCTGCATTAAGGGAGAATATTGGACGATGCTCATTAGTTTGCAGAGATTTCTCACTTGCGAAGGGAGGTATGTCGTGACCTTCCTATACCATTTAAAACTTTTATCACATTTTGAAGGAGGGCCACAAATCAATTTTCCCCACTTCCTTTGGATGAGTTTAAATAAGACGGTGAGAGGAGTTAAATCAACATCCAAGAAACCCAAAACTAGTATCCATCACCATGGCCTAGTGAAATTATTGGTTGTCCATGCATTGAGAAAACAAGGAACTAGTTGGAAACAACTCCTTCAACAAAAATTTTCTCAAGAATGAGCTTCTAAATCTATAGAAGATCAGGAAACATAGGCATGTAGTGAGGGGTCCAGTAGAGAGACAAAGAAAAACAAAGGGAAGAAGTTGTTGTTACACCTATTTCATCCCATCCTGTTGATGAATTGGAAAAGGATAAGTCTGTTATGGAGGAGCCTACTGCATCCAATAAAAATAAAACTTCCCAATCCCAGAAAACAAGTCCAACCTTGATTCCAAAAACTAAAAGGAAGCAAAGAAAGGACTTTGGGCAAGGTGAACGCTCGGATAGTGCTCCTGAGGCAACCATTGAATTATCCCCAGAGACGGTTAGCAAGTTGGAAAAGGCCCATGAACTAAACATTCAATGCAGGAAAAAGTGTCAAAAGAAGGATGTGCCAGTAGAACAAATCCTAGAGGAGCCCACTACATCCAGGAAGGAAAGGTCTTCCCAATATAAGGAACTTAGTCCAACCTCGATTCCTAAAAATCAACCGCCACAAAGTGAGGCGAAAAATGAAGAAAACATGTCAAAAGGAAGTTTCACATGATGCCCCCGAGGAAACTATTGAGTTCCCTCAAGAATCGGTTAATGAGTTGGAGAAGACCCTTGAAGCAACTATTTTGTTTCCTCAAGAGTTGATTAGTGAGTTGGAGAAGACTCCTGAGGCGACAAGTGGAAGTAAAGGGAAGCTTAAAACAAGGAAGGTTCAAAAGAAACAAATTTCAAAGCCTACACCTCAGTCCGCCAGAGTGGAAACAAGGAATGTTCAATACGAACCAACTCCAGAACTTACACTTCGGTCCTCTAAGGTGAAAATCAAATATGTACAAGAGAAACAGGTCCCCATGCAACTGCTACTAAAACAAAGAAGAGGAAGTTGTTTGAAGAGACTTCCACCCCTGTCAGCAAATCTGAGGAAGCCTCACTTCCTGTACGAAGAACTACAAGGAGCATGGCTAAACAGATAATAGTTCCACATGTTCCTTCTCTTCCAGAAGAGCCTATTGATATTCTGACTTCTCCAGAAAAAGAAAGTGGCTATGGAGCAACGATTAGTGAAATCGAGGGGTTGGTAACATAAACCTTGAGAGGTTTAAGAAAGGAAAAGGAAGCTCGAAGGGAGGTAACTGAACAAACAACCACATCTGATCCTGTCAGTTCCCTAAGCAAACAACATTTGATAGTGAAGGTTGGGAAACTGACAAAACAGAATGAGAAGTTGAAACAAGAGGTTACAGAGTATCAAGTTTTGGATAGGCACATTAAGGTAGAGAATGCACAATTGAAAGAATATAACCTAAAGTTACAGGATGTGCAAGAAGAAGTCTCTTCTAAACTCAACAAAGTTTTACGTTTGATCCAATAGACCAGGGTGATTAAGAAGGAACCTAGGAGCGAAGCTTCTAGTCTCAACATTCTACAACCAGATAAATGGTGTTTAGACAGAATGGGAGACAATTCAGTTTTGAAAAGTTTTGTTTTGACATTTTTGCATGAGGACATGCAATGACTTAAGCATGGGGGAAATGTTGAGTCTCCATTTTGACACCTCTATTACCCTATATTATCCTTTATCTGAGTCAATTTTACCTATGACATGTGCATATGTTGTCTATTATCTCCACAAACCTACCTTGTGACCTTATCCATATGTATAAAGAGGTAACCTATGTTAAAACATGATTTGCTTGATTTCTTGATTAAATTGGAATTAAATGGTTGATTATTATGCTCCTAATTACTTTGACTATTACTAAGCAACTTCATGACAAGGCATCACTTCATACGGTACTACTGTTGGTTTGGTACTGCAACAACCTATTCTGGTACTCCGCTTGATTGGATTATCCTCCTGATCTGGTACTCCACTTGATCCAGTACTCCGCCTAATCTGGTACTCTGCTTGATCTAGTACTCTACACTATTCCGGTACCAGCTCTACGCCTATTCCAATACCATCTCTGCACCTATTTTGGTACCAGCTCTGTGCCTATTCTGGTACCATCTATGCGCCTATTCCGGTACCACCATTGTGCTAGTCCGGTACCTAGATCTATTATTGTGCTAGTCCGATACTAAACCCCTGTCTACATGATTAACGTTTTGAATGAGTATCTTGGTGATGATTTCAAGAAATTAGTTAGATGGAATTATCCTTAGATAGTTTGAAGATCACGATAGACTTCATCACTCATGCACTTCGTGTCATGAGGATGAATTCCATCCCTTGAGATACGATATGAATCACCAATTTTAATATTTTGAAAACATTTGATAATTATCCTCAGACCTTGGTTATAACG
>JZKD02S0844395.1:194958-209945 GCA_000966675.3 Picea glauca | reverse complement strand
TTGATTTACTCGATCAATTGAAGGAATACAAATGTTATTTTGTGCAACTCATGGGTATGAGTAAAGCATTTTAGTCTGCAATTTATTTAGAGGTACCTTGTTGGTTCGGCAAGGGCCCACCGCCCCAACCAAGGTAAGACTCCCTGTACATGTCTTTGTGTGTTGTAAGTCAATTGTGTGAGTGTGAAAACATAATAGTTGTGTTACAGATAATTCTAAGTGCATAAACTTTCTTAGGTACAATACATATTTATTTGATTTTGGATCAGTGTGAATGGACATTTATACATTGAGCAGAGTAGATAATTCCATTTTTGTTTCTACAGATTGATATTTAGTTAACAAGAGTTGGATAGATGTTTGGGATTGTTAAAATAAGAAATTGTTATTGTTTTGAATTTATGATTGTGTTGTTCTTAGTAGGTACAAGAGCCATAAGACTTCATCTGTCACCTTCATGCTCCATGTAATGAAGTCTTTCAATCATATTGATTGTTTCCTGTATTGAAGAAGGTTTGATTGGAATTGATAGTGTTATGATTGGTTTCTTTCTAAGAGTAAATAAAGTGAATTGTTAATTGTTATTTCAATTGCTACAAGAAGCAAGATCTCAGTTCATCTCTTCATTTCACGAGCCTATAATGAACAGACTTGTTATCTAAGAAAGAACCTTTTTAGTTGAGTGTTTGTTTGAGAGTTTTGTTATAAGCTTTATCTTTTGAGTTTGAGGTTGTGTGAAGTATTCAGATATTCCAAAAAACATAGTGTTATGTTATTAATTATTTCTTGATTGAACTAGATACAACAGACATAGATAGGTTACATGTTTTCGATACATATGGTGTAACAAATATTTTGATTATGAATCCCGGATTGACATATAAATGAGTGCAATATACTAAGCATATATATACACCAACATAATATATACCTTGGCTATTAGTTTTTAATTTATTTTGATTTCCCCACCAAGATTTTACTATATCATGAATAGTTCTGCAATATTTTGTGCATTCATCATCCTCAAACTTCATTATAAATGATGCATTGTAAGTATATTTGGGGTTGGGGGTTAATTTGTACATTACTTGAATGTCCTAGGGTTGGAAAGAGTCGACAATGGTCTTCTGATGACTATAGACGGTTCTCGTCGGGATATCCACATGCTCTAAGGCCCAACTTATCATATTAGTATATGGAATTAACTTTGGTCGAGTTGCAAGTTTGTGAAGTTCTGACTTGGACACCTAACTTAGCTTGGATGCAAACGATTCAACGTCTTCTCCAACTGAATCATCAGAACATAGAGAAATTTCCTGCTCTAAAATTTCATATACCTGCTTCCATGATTTAATGGCATCCGTCAGTCGAGCGATAGTATCTGAAAGAATATCTGCATTTGAGTTTGATTCCTCAGTAAATGGATCTTGCTTCTTTTCTACTTTACGCGGTTCCATGATTCCAAATGTTGATATTAACCCTCCTGTGAGAAGTAAAAAATCAGTGAGTGCAAATCACTGAATGCAAAAGTTCTAGATGTTAATGGAAAAATGATATGAAGTTCGAAATACCTTTATTTAAAGAAATGTTAATCACAGGGTAATCATGCCAAATCTGTCAATTTATTTACCTGGCGGTCACAATATTTTCCCAATCTTTTATCCTAGCCACGTTAAATACACTTTTAATGATCGTAATTAAGATAAGGTATTTCGGTGGTTCGACATTCAAGAGTTTTGAATGAGGAATAATAGATATCTTCTGAACGCTAAATTCACGAAGCGATTAGTCAACCTTTAATTATTTTTTTGTTTTAATTGATCATCGCTTAAGGTCACTTTAATTTTAAGTGCTTCGGAACTCTGAGACTATGGAGCTTCGAGGCTTCGTGAGTTTGATTTAGCGGCGAATAGAGTTTCCCCGAAGTCTGAATTCGCGGAGTAATTACTTACCATTAATCACACCTACTAAAATCTGCTTAGCCTATTAATATTTGGTGATTTATTATTATTATTATTTAGGTTCTTCGGTGTTTCAGCACTTCAGTGCTCCAACGCTCTGACACTTGTTTGAATTTGTTCTTGACTGATATCCTAGAGGACAATCTCCTGGAGTTATGTAGCAGTAATGACGTCGCTATTGATGATGTGTCATAAAAAGTAAGTGACATGTGTCACCTGAAATCGTGCGAATGATATGACTAAGGTGCCCGAAATGAGTGCCACCTGTCAGCACAAGTAGATTGATAGGTGGCATATGACACATCAGTTGATTAATTTTAAAATATTTTTGCAGGAATTCATGTCTCCGGGACTTTGGAGCTTCACGACTTTGGTATTTTTTAGGGCTTTGAACACTTTGATATTGAACTCCCGAATCGTGAAGTCCGGAAATGAACTTCGTACTTCTCTTTTGCTTAAACCTTTTGCAATTCTAGAACTCCGAAGTCGCTAGAGTCGTCGATCCGGATGACTGCTAATTTTTTAATGGCTAGTATTTGATGCGCCCTATCAAGATGTAACAAAAACATCTTTTATTCTAAGAAACATTATTCCTAAGTTTTTCAAAATTTATTTTGAAAACACCAAAACAAAAAAGGACTTTAAAATTTGATTTTTATTTGAAAATTTCTATAGTGTTCTAACATAGGCTCCATCTGGGGATTGTGGCTCCATGTGAGACACGAAAAAATAGTAGACCAGGTGCCTTTATTGGATAAATGGAGTCATTATTGCTTTCATTTATTTATTTAAAATGCTTTATTTCTTTATTTGAAATTTAATCGTATATAGAAAAGATGAACATAACCATATCTAAAAATATTAAAGCACACTTGGTGATTGATTTCAAGCCAGACTAATAAGTGCTTTCTTTTCTTAAAATTGATTCCATAATTGTTTAGGATAATCAACGTAATTTTAACAAAAATATCATATTTTAACTGACTTTGTTCGCTCTTCAAGGTTATAAAGATGCAAAGTATGTTTATTTAAGGACTCTCAATTGGTTCATGATATAAATATTATTGAAAAAGAACTAGATAACAGAGTATATTATATAGATGTGTAAGACAACCTTATAGACATCATAGATATTGCTTCACTACCAGCAAGCATGTTCAGTACCCCAATGAAGTTATGTAAATCTCCCTTTATTCAATTTCCTTTCACCACTTCAAAAACAAGATTTCATTTAACTGAGATGAGGGAAATCAATATATGAATTTCCTTTCATCATCTCTATTTGGACGAGATGGGGGCAATCAATTTGTGAATTTCCTTTCACCATCTTACTTTGATTTTATTACTTTGAAATGGGGGCAATCAATTTGTATCTAAGATACAAGGGATGCCATTTGTTTCTGTTTTGATGAAAAATAAGGTATGTCTACAGTTTTAAGAATACTCTGAGATTAGTTTTCTTTCAATTCTAAGTATACCTTCGCCTATAAGTAAATTTTGGGAAAATTTATTTATTTCAGGGATAAACCTTGAGCAAAGTCGTCAGCTGAAATATGATATTAGGGATAAATTACTAGGATCATCCTAGACATACTTTTTCAATTACACTAAAGAAACATAAAAACTCTTCGCTCGACTTGTTTTGAAAATATTCTTCTAAGTTTTTAGTGTTAGGCTAAGTTTTATCATTTCTACAAGGATTAATATGATTGAGAATGAAGAAGAATATTATTCATAGAAATAACTTGAGAGAGAGAGAGACAAATATATCAAAAGTTTGAAACATCTCAATCTGAACAAAATTTAATTCACATGAGTTTCAACGCCCAGACAAGACTCCTGATTTGCTTTGTTTCGCAGTCATATTCTAACTTTTTATTTTTCTTATAATTATTGAGTTATTTCTGTACCGGAGATGATCTTATATCCAATCAAAATGATGTTACATATCATCTTTTCCCCGCTTCTTCAATCTTTTCAACAGATGATGAAACTATCTTTAATTCGTGGGAAATATCCCTCATGTTTGTTATAATCAGGCTTTTCTTTTTTACTAAATGATACGAAATAAGAGGAGTTGTTACCTGATTTCCTTTGAAGTTTTGAAAAAGGAATTGTATTTATTCATCACCTAATTCTAGAGAAACTGAAAAAGGGAAGAGATGAGTGATGAATGTGATGACTATGAATGTATTGATTGTGCAATCTTTACTCTTTAGGAAAAGATTCGGGAGCAGTCATAAAGGATTCGAGAGCTCCAAAATTTGAATTTTCAACTTCATCAATGGATTCAATCTTAGGAATTGTGACATCGAGAGGAAATGGCGAATATAACAAGAGTTTTGAGCCAAAACACAGTTTGTTTAAGTTCTCATCGCCAACAGTTAATAATTTTGCGCAGACGACAATCACCAATGAACATTCCTATGGAATTAGATGGGTTTTGAGTTTCTTCAGCTTTATCTCCTTTTCTTGAAGAATGTTCACCTCCAGCAGATCGTCAAAATGTTGAAGAACCTCGATCATTGGCCCTTCAAGAAAATGTGGAATTTCAACAGTTAGACAATTTTGTGGAAGTAAAGGAAGTAAAACACATGGAAGATGTAATTCATATCAAAAGTCATTAGTAGGCTTCCACATATACTTTGTTTTTTGTTTTTTGAAACCGTGAAAATTTTGAGAAAGCTAAATAGAGAGATAGGTTGTCATTTGTACAAAATATCAAGTTTTGAACATATATATTCTGAACTTTTGTATCCAAAGACTGTTATTATGTTTTGATGGTCCTATTCTCTGAAACTTTCAACTATTTTTGTCAAGAGAAGTATTATTTTATTAAGTATTGAGTGAGTTTTATTTTTAAAAAATAAAAGATGATTTATTTTTTATAGAAAAAATTATATTTACTTTTTATTTTTCTTGAAATAAAATCTAAACCATTATTTTCTTGAAAATATTTACATAAATTTAGCATTCAAAAATACTTAAATAACTTCTGAAAAAGAAAAAGAAATAAAAATTTTGCCAATGTAAATCCAATCCAAACCAGTATATACAATGGAAACTAAAAAGTAAACTACTGCATAAAATGTTTTAAAAACTGCCCATTGATAGGGGCCTCGAGAATTTCTACATTTAAATTTTCAAGAGATAATGAATTTCTCCCTTTAGCTATTGCAATTTTGAAAGGACAAACCAGAGATGGTCAAATTTTCCATGTTTCCCAGCGTCTTCTTTTCTGGCCTCCCACTTCAAGACTAAATCTACAGGAAGGAACTCCATGTCTTTGGCTTTGCTATCAAATATGGCCTTCATGTTATCTTGGTATTTCTGAAGCTTATCATCCACTTCTCTTCTGTTATGTTGGACTTCAATTATTTGATTTATTCTTCTTGTCAAATCATTTGGTTCTTCATTAACATCTTGTCATATTTTCATCATAGGAAGAGCAAGATTAATAGGAAGAATAACATATGTGCCATAAACTAATTGGAAAGGATACATACCTATAGATTTCTTGGTGCCGATTATTTTCGCCCATAAAGCATATTTTAAATGTATATGCCAAGCTTTCTTATTTTTTGTCAAAACCTTCTTAATTATCGTCATTAAATTTTTATTAGATGACTCAGCCAACCCATTTCCTTGAGGATAATATGTTGTGGAATGACCCAAAATGATATTATATTTTTGAAAAAAATATATCATAGCAATAGATTTTAAAGCTTGTGCATTATCTGTGACTATTTTTCTCAGACAACCAAAACCTTGCAAGAATGTTCTCTTCCAGAAAAATTATTACTAATGAATCTGTAGCATTCCAAGTTGGAATAGCTTCTACCCATTTAGTAAAATAATCGGTAGCAGTTAAAATCCATCTGTGTTGGGCACTTGATTGTGGATGAATTTCTCCGATGTAATCTAGGCCCCATTGTTGGAAAGGAGCTTCAACTTTAACAGGAACTAGAGGTAAGGTATGGAGATTTTTCTTTCCAGCAACAAGTTGGCATGATTTGCAAGCTCTAGCCCTTACATTTACTTCAGTGAATAACCTTGGCCAATAATAGCCTGACCTTAAAATTTTATAAGTTGTTTCTCTCCAAGCATGGTGTCCTCCACATACTCCTATATGAAACTCATCAATGACACCTTCTGTTTCAGGTTCTGTAATGCAGCATAATAAGAAACCCAAGGGATCCTTCTAGTATAACTTAGCATTAATAATGCAATATTTGATTGCATGTAATTTTAATGTTTTTTCCTTGGAAGGAGTCATGTCAGCAGGACATTGAAGAGTAATAATGTATGACACTATATTGTTATACCAAGAAGAGGAAGAAAATTTGTCATCAATCTGAATGGTTGGCATTTGATCATCAATTTATTCAATGTGTGGGAGATAATTTTCAGACTCGAAATTATTTATTCCCAGGGCTCTGAAATTTGATTCAACAAGTAATTTTTCCAGACCTTGTCCTCTTACCAGTTTGGTTGGTTTCACTTCCAAATCGTATTCTTGAATTTTCTCCAACCATTTTCCTCTTATTCCATCATTGTCAGGTTGAATTAGGATATCTTTGACTGTGCTAGTAGGTACATATGTGATTATTCTTGAATGTAAAACATATGTCCGGAAAGCCATGTGTGCCTTTACCATAGCATAAGCCTGTTTCTCTAGAATGTCATATTTTAACTCTGAATCTTTGAGGATTTTACTAAAAAAGACAATAGGTTGTTCAAATCCCTCATCATTTTTCTAAAGAACCACTGCTGCAATAGTATATTCAAATGCAAAGGAAAAGATTAAAAACTCCTTTGTATAATCAAGACTTACCAATATTGGTGCTTCTCCTATAGCTTTCTTGACTCATTAGAAGGATGCCTTAGATTCCATCGTCCATTTCACCTCATTATCCTTCTTCAACATATCTGTGATCAATTTGATAATTTCAACAAAATTGGGAATAAATATCCTCAAGAAATTAATTCTTCCTAAAAATGATTGAATTTCTTTTTTATTTCTAGGAATATTGATCTGATCAATAGATTCAACTCTTTTTGGATCTACTTTGATTCCATATTTCAATATGATATGTCTTAACAACTTACCTTCTTGCATGGAAAAATGATATTTCTTACATTTCAAAGACAAACCAAATTTTTCGCACTTCTCGAATGTTTGTCTAAGATGTACCAAGTGTTCAGTGTCAGAATTAGAAAAGATTGTTAGATCATCTAGATAAATAGCAACAAAATTATCTTTTTCGCCAACAAATGCTATATCTACTGCTCTTTGAAAAGTTACACATGCATTCATCAATCCAAAAGGCATTTTTTCATACATAAAGGTTCCCCATGGAGTAGTAAACACGGTTTTTTCTTTATCATTTTCATGGAAAACTATTTGATTACACCCCGAAAATCTATCAATCATAGAAATCCTATTTTCCCCAACCACCTTTTCAAGAACATGATTCATTTTAGGAAGGGGGTAATTGTCTTTTAAAGAAGACCGATTCAAATTTCTAAAATCAACACATAGTCTTATCTCTCCATTCTTCTTTCTGACATGAACCAAATTGGCTACCCATTCAGAGTATCTAAGAGGTATGATGATTTTTGCATCAAGAATCTTTTTGACCTCCCTTTCTATTACCAACAAGAGAATATGATTTGTTTTTCTAAGCTTTTTCTTGAAAGGCTTAATATATATTTTTAATGGAATCTTATGCTCGATAACATAAGTATCATAAGTTTTTAAGTCTTCATAGGACCATGCAAAAACATATTTATACTCTTTGAGTAATTCATCATATTTACTCTTCAGATCAGTTGGAGGATATTTAGACAACTTGACCAATTTTGGATTTTCATTTGATCCCACATTACAATCTTCAACCTCTTCAGGTTGAGGCTGCAAGGTAGATTTTAAAGGTATATCATTTTGGTCGAACAATCTTTCAAATAGAATATGACCCTTTGGAATTTGATTATTCTTTAGCAAGAACATTTTGTGATTTGAAATTCTATCTTTGAATTTCTCTGGATTTTCTCCTTCTTTCATAATCCAAACTAGATCATTTTGATTTTCCTAATCTATGTGTGTCTCATAAAATTCATCTACCATCTCCAAAAATTGTTTTATTTGTTCATCATCTTCAAAAATTTGACAATAGTGAACATTATTTGGAATTGAAGGTTTATGTCTCATGTTAATGTGATACTTCAATTTCATAACAGTGGGTGGTATGAAGGTAGCTGCAGCTTTAGCTAATGAATTTGCTTGTTGATTATGCAATCTGGTAATAGCGTGAATATTGAAAGATAAGAAAAACAATTATATAAGATCCCATCCACAATTTCTATAAGACCTCATTCTAGGATGCTTAGCTTGATATAACTATCTGATCTGTTTTACAATAAGTTCTATATTCTCATAAGCTATCAATTGTTTAATTTTTAATTTTCTAGCAACTTCTAATCCTAAAATTAAAGGTTCGTATTCACACACATTATTTGTGTAATCAATGTCAAATTGAAATCTATAAGAAAAAGGGATGTAATACTCATTATTTGGTGCCACAAATAGTACTCTAGATCCTGCTCCTTCCCAAGATGAGGCACCATCGAAATTTTTTTTCCACATCCCATCTCTAATATTTACATTTTCCTTTGGAGCTTCTATTTTTGTATTTTCATTTTCTGTACAAACTTGAAAATCATCATCTATGGATAAAATACAATTTCCTAAACCCTGATCAACAACATAGAATGGATAATTACTAGGGTTTTGAGGATCACTTACTGTATAGGCAAATCTAGTTTCTCTGTACAATCTGGTAAAATGTCCACCAAAAATCGGAATAGTAGCATATGTCATGTCCAATTGAATTGATCCTCCTAACTTTTCACCCCAAGATCTTGATAAAAACATGTTATATTTTGCAGGAACATCAGCTACTACCACATCCATAATAATACTTTTCAATGGAATTTGAGCTAGATTTACAACTAAATCTTTAATCATACCTAGACACTTAACCTTTATAGAATCAAAAGAGTATAAATCTTGATAAGGTCTGGTAATTTGTAAGCCCAATTTCTCCATTATTATTTTTGGCATCAAATTATGTGAAGCACTTGTGTAACACAATTATGTAACACATGGTCATGCATAGTAAGAGTGATATAAAACTGAGCCACTGAGTCTTTATCATTTTCAATATGTGGTCCAAACATAATCATTGGTTTCTCATATTGTAAATTAATAACATCATCTTGACATTCTGCATCTGGAAAATTAATTACCTTTGAAATCTACTTCTTGTAAACTGGATTTTTGGCAAGTTCAACCAGAGGGACTGGAATTTTAATCTTATTCAATTCATTCTCAAGATTGAACATGCCAACTGACTTTTCTAACTCTTTGGTCTGTACTTCGGCTTCTTTGTTTTCCATCTTTTTAGTTTTCATTGCTTTAGTTTCAACTTGCTTTATTTGAGCAACTTGTACTTCAATAGGTGATTTTGAAACTATTGCTTCATTTGTTTTATTCCGTGCCAAGAGATTTTTTGGTGGATTGGTAATGGAAGTCTTATCTCTTGGCCTCAAATCATATTTATTATGAAGATCGTCCATTATTGAATTGACAAGATCCTTATATTGTAATGTAGTGTCTCCAAAGTTATTGATGTTTTGGTCATCAAATAATGATCCAAGATTTAAATATTTTTCATAGTCTTGTTGAGTTAAATGTGGTTCAACATCATCATCACTGAGATTGTTTATATCCTCATCTAATTCGTCATAATATTGAACATCATCTCCCTGAATAAGCTTTTCTCTTTTAAAAGGGGCCTGAATCTTTTGTTCCTCATTCTTAATTTGCCTCTGTTGAATCTGAGGGTTTGTATTTAGGTTTCTCCTGAATTGATTTTGATTTCTAACATACGGTTTAGGTTTGGATTTCTCAATTTCCATCCTAGAAATTTTATTTGATAAATCTTTAATAATGGTAGCCATCTCATCCATCTTTTCCTCTTGTGTGTTTTTCTTAGAACTAGAGGGTCCTGCTTCTTCTTTAAATCTTCTAGGTTCTCTTATTCCCATCTCAAACTTTGTTTTCAGTTTTTATGATGCCATCATATTAGATTCAATTTCGATAACATCATCTTGAATTCCAGCTAATGTTTTAGCTCTTCTTTCCCTTAAAAGTAAAGCAAAATCTCAATCAAATGCCCCTGCAAAAGTAACTTTAGCAACTGGATGGGAAGGTTTAACTTCAACTGGGATTTTTCTATACAATTTATTGAATCTTAGGATAAATCCATAAATAGTTTCAGATGTTTTCTTCCTTAAAGCTCCAAATTCAGTGAAGTAATATAAATGGTCTTTTTTCTCACCCCACTGCCTTAAGAAAGAAGTTTCTAAATCATCATATGATGCTATGGAATTTGTAGGAAGTCCTCTAAACCAAGTTTTAACTTGTCCCTCAAAAGTATGTACTAACATTCTCATGTAAACGTGTTCATGTTCAATGCCAAGAATATAAGCAAATTGATCAAAAAATGTCATTTGCTCTTTGGCTGTTAAATCTCCTTCTCCCATGAATTTAGGTAGATTTTTCATATAATTCTCAGGTAAATTATGCAAAACTACACGGAGGAATAAGGGGCATATCTAGCAGTGACTTTGGAAAAAATCCTTGGAGGAGGTAGTGGTGGATTTATATTTCCACTACCTCCACCGCCTCCTGCACCTCCAACAACAATCATTGAAAGTTTTGGAGAAGAGATACTAGGGATGTAATGTATATTATCAAAGATTTGAAAATACTGTTGTACTAGATCTTTAATTACTTCAGGAATATGGGAGTGGAGATCTGCTAGATAATCAAAAGGTGACGGATCTTGTGAGAGGGATGTAAAATCAAAATCAGATGGTAAATGGGAACTTGATCTTGGTATTTCATATTGACTATATGGGTAGATGGGGGAAGTGATAAGAGATGAACCTAAGTATAAAGGGTGATCTTCAAGATTTTCAGAGACATAAACTTTTACTTCAGGAAGACTAAGGATAGGTCGCATATAAACGACGTTAAGAGTTGAAGATGATTCTTTAATCTCACTGGTAAAACTATCTATCAAAGAGAAAGGTGTATTCT
This sequence comes from Picea glauca, assembly GCA_000966675.3. NCBI lineage: Eukaryota > Viridiplantae > Streptophyta > Pinopsida > Pinales > Pinaceae > Picea > Picea glauca. The sequence continues at coordinate 198,818 of JZKD02S0844395.1, read as the reverse complement.
GGAAATTTTCTCCCTTTAGATCATATAGCTTTACTTCGGGAATTACCTCTCCTGGATTTTCTAATTTAATTTCATGATTACTAGTTGAGGCTTCTGCGGAATGAGGTTTATTTTGATGTTTTGCTTTAGAACTAAGTAAACTTATTTCTTCTGCTGGAATCTTAACATTAACTTGGGTAACCTTTGGTTGATAGACCTTACCTACTGATGCAAATGTATTCTTTAGATATCCTTTGGTTTTCAACAATTTTTCGGGATATGAAACTAGCATAGTCTGCTTTTCGTCTAGGTTTTTTTCTGGTATTTTTTCATCTGAATGCTAGCTTTGCCAAAATGGAGTCGCCAGGTGAAAAATAAAAATAAGACTTAACATGTGTTCGATTCTTGTTCACCATAAAAAATCGAAACTTTAAACTTTGTCGTATTCCCAGGGGAAATAGTTTTGTTTCTTCGTCCCCGACAACGACGCCAAAAAGTTGTTTCTGAGATTTACTCTAGGCTCATAGAATAACGTTAGGCATCCAAAATTTAAGAGAATTGTTTTTTATAGTGCTTTTCTACCTTCAATTTTAAGATAAAACTTCGAATGAAATTAATTATTAGAAAACACAGAGGCGGTATCACTTTCTTCGAGTCTTTTATAAATATTGAGTATACGAAAAGTAGAATTGATTAACGAAAACTATCAAAATAAAGCAAGGTATCCAATACTAATAAATTTGATCTTATCTGCAATAGAAGAATTATGAATGATGGGTCTTTAAAAGATGAATTGAAACGAGGAGATTCACACAAATATAGGTCTTGTTTTACTCACAGTAAAAACATAGGAAAATATGTAGTTGAACAAAATTCCAATTATATGCACCACAACAGATGTATTACTAAAGTGTAGTCTTTCAATCTTTAAGAGCCATAGAGTGAAGAAAATAAGCTTATGAAATGGCAATACACAAAAAACACATAACTCAAGGAAATGAAATGTAGAATCTGTGTCTTCTCTTTCAAATTGGTATTAAGAAGGTTCTCTCTGACATTCAGTCAGAAGAAGCCTTGAATACATCTTTAATCTGTTTATTTATACAAAAATCATCTTAATCAAAAGTGGTTAGACATTCCACCTTCTTAGCTCTGAAAATAGAATATAATCTCAACTAAAAGATATGACGAAGATATTGAGCATCTGCTGAGATTTCTTTCATTTGTCGGCGATTCATTCATCCTCTATTTGCTCATGGATGTACTTGGTCTTTGTTGATCCTTGAATTGTGCATGTAGATCCAATAATGCAATAACAAACTTGGAGGGTTTGATATTTGCATTTAATTCAAATGAAATAGTCTTTTTATGCACCAATGGTAGATTTCCTTGAATTTTAACAACTGTTTGTTGTGTGGTCTGATGTTGTAAACTTGGTTTCACCAAGAGATCATTTATCATTTGTAAATCAACATGATTTACCTATAGTATAGCATTTTGTACACTTTCTCTATTTTTATTTAGATCTTGTTTATTTATTTTTTATCTCAACTTGCCTAAGTGTATCATGAATACCAGTGACATCAATTCCTGTCATTTCCAAATATATAAGTGAAAGAGCATCAATACAAGCCTCTTTTTCCTCTTTAGCTAACCTTTTACTTTCTTCAAGATTGTTCTCCCAGACCTTTAAATCCATTTCTCCTTTTATCTACTCAACTTGTGAAAAAGGGGCAATTCCAGGTACATTGAGCTTTTGCCTCCACACTATAATTTCTTGGAATTAGGATCTGGCCATAAAATATTCCCTCTCTTTTTCATAAATATTCTTCAAAGAATTATTGATTACCTGATAATGTCTTTGAATGGCATCCAAACTTTCATACATATTCTGCTGAACAATATGCAATTTCTCATTCACCTTTAATGCTTGTTTCTTCAAGGCATAAATATCAATTACTGTGCTCTCGATTGTGGTTATCTGAGACTGCTATTGATTTATTAATGTATCTCTTTGGGAGAGCATGTTATTACTCAAGTGCCGATTTTGAACACTTAATTTCAATTTATCCTCTAATTGCTTAATGTGTTGTTCAAAACCATGTTTGACTTAGTTCATATCAAAATTGATTCTTTCTCTGGTATTAAATTCCATCTGTTGCATATCATTATGCAATTGTTCAATCAAAAGATTATTTTGGTCAAGTTATTTTCTCAAATTATCCACTAACCACAAGTTAGCAATTGCAAAATCTCCCAGTGAATCCACAACTTCTTTTGCGAATTCAGGGTCACTATATCCCTGCCCATCATATATCATTCTTTGTTTTTTTGTAATTCCCCCCTCCTTCTGTCGAGATTCTCTTTGTATGATATCCTTCCTTCTCTTGTTGAAAAAGAAATATAATGAATGCATATCTTCAAGTTCAATAGGTATCAGGTCATCTATATTGATAACCTCTGAACAAGGCAAATCAAAACTTGTTTCTAGGGGATTCAAAGATGGTATGGGAGAAATAAGTGTAGTAGATTCTCCTTGATTTGTCACATCTTTCACAGGAGTTTTAGTGTTTGACAATGACAGAGGAAAATTGTGCCCATGCTTCATAAAAACTTCAAATAATGCTAATAATTCTTCATCACTTTTCCCTGATATGGATATTCCTGTAATTATTGCATCCTTAGACAATGTTTCTGGTGTCTTTTCCACTTCTTTAGTTTTGTCTTCGGGCAAGTCATGTTGCTTGAGCTCTACTGATTTTTCCACCTCTGAAGTTGGATTAAGCCTTTGTTCTTCCTACAATATTTTAGGTAGAATGTTCCTTCTATGGTTTTGAAAATCGAGGAAACCTGACTATTGTTCTTGAGGAATACTTTGAAATCTGGATACAACCTCATCATATGATCTAACTCCTCTGAAAACTTCATCATAGGGTGAATCTTCATGGATGTATCTCTTCATGTTAAATTGAGCTAAATGGTTTTCTACCACCCTATGTGGATCATGCCTTTTGAATTCAATATCAACCAATTTAATATCTTCTAAGGCCGAAGCCTCCACCTTAGCATGTCCAAAGTAAGATAATGAGAATATACCAACCTGTATGGGAAAGGATGGACAAACTATTTTCTGTGCGACCTTCAACTCTTTGGTAATTCCTGTTGAAACTATTTGATATGCTACTTCTCTGCAAACAAGTCTGTCTAGTAAGAATTTGGGAAGAGCATGTGGAGATGTGAAGCAACCAAAAAATCTGATGTAAGAGAAGCTTTCCTCAATGTACCAATATTCAATGGCACCTAAATTCCCAATAATTTTCTCAAATTCTGGGGGGAGGCTAGCCATAGATAATTTCATGAATCAAAATGACCACATTGTGACAAATCTCATAAAACAAATCCTTTTCATTTTCCTCCCATAATTTAGAATGATAGAAATGTATGGGCTCGGTGACAATTGGAGTCCATCTCCAATTCATAAGAGGAAATGGGGTTCTGAAACAAATTGCATCCATAATATATGCGGACATATAGAAAGGAGCATGTTCTCATTTATACTTTTGAGTTTTGTAATCCCCAATTTTTTTAGCTAGGTTATCTGAAAACATTTTTCCCCAATCAAAAGTATAACCCTCAACAACTTCATGGATTATAGGAACCCATTCTATAGTAAAATGTGTAGGATTTTCTTTCCAAACATTCTACAAAAACATCATGGAAATATACAAAATATGGGCATCATAAGAGGTCGTAGAATATATACCCTGGCTATCAGTTTTGAATTTATTTTTATTTCCCCACCAGGATTTTACTATATCATGAACAGTTCTACCATATTTTGTGCATTCATCATCCTCAAACTTCATTATAAATGATGCATT
>JZKD02S0844395.1:170776-184991 GCA_000966675.3 Picea glauca | reverse complement strand
AAATAACATTACTAATATAATATGCCCCAATTAAGGGGTAATGAGCCAATATTAGGGCTTAACACATAAAAGATCAATCAAATAACCAATCTCTTGAGTTATTTAATCAGACCAACTTTGGCACTCACAATACTTGCTCCAAACAACACAAGGAAAATATATCATTCTCTGCTCAACAGTGCCTCAAAGGTTCTCGTCCCTCCAATGATCTTAAGTGTGTGCATAGAGAGTCCATCTACTGCCCATTTTCAAGTTTCACTCTAGAAGCTTTCCTCTTGGTTCTAGGATAATTTTATGATCAACTTTCTCCATGGATTGGAAAGATGTCTCTTTAATTAGTTTGGCCTCTCTTGATGTACATTGTTTCTTTCTTCATCTCCGCTATAGATTTTTCTATGCCTTCACTTTTCAAGGTTCTAAAGACCCCTTGCATAGGCTGCTCTATTCCATAGTATGGCATCCCTATTTTTCCAAGCTAAAACCCTATTTTCTTTTCCTCCATCCTTCCCCAGAAACTACTCTCTCTTTCCTATTCAAATTTCCTCTTTTTGCTTCAGTGAAGGATGACAATTAATAGTTCTAAACTAGATTATTTCTATTTTAATTATGCGGGGGATAAATTTTCCAGTATATAGGAGGTAATTGTCTAGATCAAGGAGTTGGTTACATCCATTCTTTTATCTCCAATTTAGACTATAAGCTAGGATCAAAATCATAAAGTGTGAAGGTTAAAATAATGGCAAGATGGGTAGGAAAAGAGACATAGGTATTATAGCCCCTTTAGGTGCTCATGCTTAGTCAATGATGGTTCTTTTATTAATTACAAATAAAAATATTTATAAGTATTCAAAATCACCATGGCATGTATACCTCATGGCGTGAATAAGGCATATTAATAACAATACCCATGCAAAAACATTTAAATACAATTAAATTCAAATTATTCCAATGAGCCAAAAATGGGACATTACATCTAGGAACATCGTAGTATAAATGTACACATCTATAACTTGAATTTTGTTGGAATCTAGATTCTCCTTGGTTAGGGTTAGAGTTGCACGCTCTGATTTGGAGTTGTAATTTTGAAGCACAATTTTGTTGATGAAATAAAATTGCTACTATAAAGTTGAATTAAAGTTCATTACAAGTATTCATTAGTTCTCTTCAAGGCAAGGCCCACTTGAAGGGGTTCATTGGTGAATGCACCTTTCTTATGTGTATATTTTGCAATTGCATTTTCATTCCTTAGTAGTGTGTTCTATCATTCATGATTCCAAAATCTTGCATCTTTGTAAGTAGTTTATTTATTTGTAAGTAGTTTGTAAGGAATTTTTATGTATAGTTTCAACAACGATTTATTTATTGTATTTTATGTTGAATTTATTTCACCAACATACCGTGACCATATGATTGGTGGAAGAAATGTGATGGTGTTAAGCACTTTGTAAGATTAGCTTTGTTTTATATAGCATTTAACATTATTTTCTATAGCATGCATTTTATGCTTCCAAGGTTATTACTTGTAAGCACTGCATTTACATTTTTTATTATAAAATGATTTTGAAACCTTGAGCCTAGAGATCCAAAGGGCATTGTGTTCTAGATAACTTAAGCTGCAAAATATCTATACCCTTGAATAGGATATATTAGTTACAATAATTTGATGCATCTAACAATTTTTATTTCTACAACAAATGGAGATAGTACTACAAATTAATTCAGTAGCATTTGAAGCATTGAGGGTTGCATAAATAGGGCATAGCAAATAAAAAAAATTACACTCCCTTATCGATAATTTAAATAGAAGTTAGGGGATTCAACAACTCATCATTGTTGTAATTCTTTAGCTCACCACTGAGCACCTACCGACACAAAACTAGCCAAATGTCCATTAACATTGACAACCACAAGTTCAATGAACCCTTTGGACTATTATCTCTCCATTGTTTCCAACACAATAAAAAAATAAATATTCCAAAGATGAGAACAAGGCATTCACCAATATTTAAAACAACTTGGCATAAACAATTTGTAAACTTTGTAAGATGAATAAAGTACAATATGAAAATCACCTTCCTCTTGGGTGTTTAGCCTACAAAGGCATTAGATCCAACTTTCAAAACATTTGTGATTACACTAAACTCCATAACTTGTTAGCACATAAAAAACAAATGGAACTCAAAAAATTTATCTCCAAATTATTTGATCGCAAAAACATCATGATAAATTAAGATAAATAATTTAAGTTTTTTTCTCTAATTGACCAAAGTTGGTCTCTGTGGATTGTAATCATGATCATGATAATCATTATCATCATTTCTTCATTAATTGTTTTATATTATTTTGTTATGCACTTCAAAAACTAGTGTTAATATTTCAGTTGGTATTACTTCAAAATTGACAACAAAAATTAAATAAAGTATCATCCACTTGCTGGTAAACAAAATATAACTAGAAATTTATTGATTTTATATTTTATATCCATCATTGTTTTTTAGAGTTGGTATGGTGTTAATCAAGTTATCCTTGCACTGTACCCTTTTTGGTATTTATATTGACAAGTTAGAGGCATGTTTGGAAGAAGCAAGTTGTACCTATACTACTTTGGTTGGGATAGTTATCATACTACTCTACAATCACAGATTGTTCTTTTTGCAAGGTCCCACTCTGATCTTAACAAGCAACTAAAATTTTTCAAGATTTTTGCTCTAGCTCCGGTGTCAGTGAACACTGATAAGACAAAAGTTATGACCATCAATTGTAAGAACACTATTTACCCTAATTTTGTGTATGACAATAACAACTTAGAGGGAGTTAATTGGTACAAGTGTCTTGGAGTTGACCTTCATCACAAACTCAAATGGAACTATAGAGTTGAGGAAAAATTCAACGGAGGATCGAAAGCCTATTTTGGCCTTGAGATCTATTGTTAAGCAATAGATTTTTGGTTCCTAGGAAAAAAGAAAGTCCTCTTGGACACACTTGTTACTCTTGTTATCTCATATGGATGTGATGTTTGGGGTTGCAGTTTTTCTAGAGATATTTATAGGAAAATCAAACAAATCCAAAAATATTGTTTTGAAATATATGGTCTTAAAATCAAAAGCAATACACAATCCAATAACTCTTAGAGGTTGGACTACCACCCATTGAGAACAAGGCTATTATTAACATAAATATTAAAAGGTTTCCTAACATTGTTTCAAATTTGGTAAAAATCACTTATGAGAGGGTGGCATAAAGATGTTGGTTCTTGGTTAAACCATTAGATAATAGAGTGGGAGGCCACTCTACAAAATATGGATACCATTAAAAGCATTATCATAACTAAATTTAAACATAAAGTGTGGTGCAACAAAGAAATGGAAAAAAAAGATGTACTATAAAGAGATCATTAAGCCAACGTAAAAGATCAAAAGTATATTTCTACTATATCCAGTTTAAGAAGAAAATTAATATTGCTAAAATGAGAACAAACTCTCGCAAACATTATAAACAACCTAAAACTCGGTGAGAAGAAAGAATATGTAATCTTTGTGGTACTAAAATACTGGAGGATGGCAATCATTATCTTAAAATGCCCTGCCTATGTACACATGAGAACTCAATTTCACAATATGTAACATTATATATCTTCATAAGTGGTTAACTCTGAAAATCAAAGAGATCTAGAAATGTTTCTCTCCAATCATTTTAATGATATAACAAAATGTTAAAACAAATCAACTAACTTTGCATCAATTTTCATATGATCCAATCAATCAAAGTTAATCTTAGTGAATGATGATGATTGATGATCATCAGCATATTGCTTCACAAAACAAGGACATATCAAAACCATAAATTATATTCCTTAGTTTTATCTCATTTTCCACGACTTCCAAACTCAAATTTGCATTGACTCTTATATTGATTACACAGAGAAAAATGTTACTCAGAAAGAAAAGTTCTAGTGTTAAAATCTTGAAAGAGCTAATAATTTAAGAAAAAGGAAAACAAACATCAAAGATAAATTTGCATGTAATTTTGAGTAACGAAATCCAATGTGAACTCTCTGCATCTAAAAACATGTACATAGAAAAAATGGAAAAAATGTGTTTCCCTTTCTACAAAACATATATACATACTTAGTTTGGAGTTTATAAGCCATCGAATGTTTATCGTGTTGTGTATATGAGGTATTTGATTTGTGCATGTTTTCTACTCAAAGTTCCAAGTCATACTTGACCATAGGCTAACAAAAATTTGTTGTTGACAAGTCAAACACGTATAAATTTAACTCATAAATAACTTGCAATCAATGATTTGATCTAAGTTTCTACTAAAAACATTTGTATTTTTTAGTTTGTTGAGGCTTTGAGAGTCTAAATGTACTCTTACTCTCTCTCATTGGCAAGTTATTATTATTATTGGTGTCGATTCTAGATACTACACTCTTACATAATCCAAAATAAGTATTGTTTCAAAATCAAAAGCATTTCTATGTTCCAATTGGAAAGAGTAACTATTTATTTATTTAAAATAAGCATACATCTAAGTATGAAGGTTTCCATAATGATTCATAATGCTAGAAAAAATTATAGATAAAAAATTGTATGAAGAGTTTTGAAACGTCCAACGTTTAGAGTCAACACTCCACCCATCATCAGGGACAATTGAAGCTTTTATGTTAGAAAAGAGTGCTAGGGTTTATATTTAAAGAGGAAAAATGGCACAAGACCGTTGAAGAGAAAAAAGTGGATAACGAGGAAAATTAATAAAATATAGAATTAGCCATTAAGACTAATAAATTAATAAATTGGCCATAGTTGAAAAAGAGTGAATCGTAAAATAATTTTGTTGATAATATAATGATGATAATATAAGAAGTATATTGAGTAGAAACTACGAACAATAATCATTGATTAAGAATGGGACATAAGGAAATTAAATGAACAATTGGACAGTCGCAGAAGGTTAGAAGGACTCTAAACATAAATTATTCCAAACAATGAAGAGAAAATACCCATAAGATTGCAAGGGAAAGAAAAAATAGGAGAGATAAAAGGGAGGTGAGGAAAAAATATCCAACGAGGGTTAGGAATGAAATCAAGAAGAAATAGAATTTTTAATCAAGAGATGCCTAATGATCCAAGTGATGAATAGTGGGTTTCGAAGATTGGCTAAGTTTATAGCCATCTTTGCAGTTAAAATTATTAGGATATTTTTCAATTTCAAGAGCTCTGCAAATGAGGCGAGAACAATAATAAGGAGTAAATGCTAAAATTTTAGTTTGGTCAAAACAAATAAAGTGTTTGGATTTAAAGGAATGTTCAACAATAGATAATTTAGTGGGTAGTATCAACTATATGCTCTTTAAGATGGGCTTTAAAGGATCTACATGTTTGGTCTATGTATGATTTTCCATAGGAGCAAGGAATTTGGTATACTCCTAGGCCAAGCATAGAGTCGGATTTATCTTTGGCGGTTACGAATCACTGTTTGAGGGTTTTACAAGATTTGAACAAGGTTTTGATATTCTTTTTAGCTGAAACTTTGGAAATATGATCGATAATGCCCTGGATATAGGGAAGAGAAATGAGAGCACGATGAGGAGTTTTTCGATTTGGAATTGTGAACCGAGCGAAAAGCTTGGTTGATTGGAAGCGAATAACCATTGGACAAAAGGGCCTGGGTTAGGTGGGCATTTTCTTTCTCAAGAAATTGGGGGTGGAGATACCATTGGCTTGAGTAATCGAAGTTTTGAGAACAACGAATTTTTGAGTTGGATGGTGGTGGAAATGAGCATGAAGGTATCTAATTGTATGAGTCTTATTCCTGTAAACTTGGCGGGTCAAGGGGCCATCAGGAAGACATGAGATAAGAACATCCAAAAAGGGGATAGAATTATTCGTTTGGGTTTCCACAAGATGTGTGGGGAAATGCTATTAAGGTGGTTGAAGAAAGAGGTCAAAGTGGAATAGCCATGAGGCCAAAAGACAAACATGTCATCTACAAAATGAAACCAACAATTGGGTTTGATATGAAAGTTATTTAAGGCTAAAGTTTTGAAATGTTCCATAAATATATTAGCAACCACTGGGGATAACGAGGAACCCATGGTTGTACCTTTGGTTTGTTCATAGCAAACCCCTTTAAAGGTAAAGGGTAGAAGAGAGGCAAATCTTCATGAGGTCAAGAGCTTCAGAGTCGACAAGCTTGGAGATCAAGGCTAGGGCTTTCAGAACTAGAATTTTGGTAAATAAAGACACAACATCAAAGTTGACCATAATGTCTTGATCACCAAGGTGAAGATTCTAAGTTTTATGAATAAAATCGAAGGAATATTTAATAAACGAGGAGGTTGTGAGTGGGGGCGCCTATGGCACTTACTATAGGTCTAAGATGAATGTTTTTTTATGAATTTTCAATTGCTCATAGATCCTCAAGGTTTGAGGGTTATGAGGAAGGAGATGTTTTTGAATGTTGGGGTCCAAGGAAGAGGATTTGATGGCTTTGGTAACCAGGCTGGTAATGGTATTAATAGGGTTTTTAGCAAGAGCTATATAAGCAAAAGAAGATAGAAGATCGAGAAGTTTAGAATCATAGTCAGAAGAATTCATAATAACCGTAGCATTGTTTTTATCGGCTTTAAGAAAAATGATGTTCGAGTTATCATTAAAGCAATGAATAGACTGGAATTGTTCCTTAGTTATGTTTAGTTTGGGAGGTTTGAAACGACGGATCCAAATTCCTGTCTAATTTCTTCCACTTCATGAGAAGGAAGATTTTGAGTGATGGATTCAATGGATTAAATATAAACCCTAGCACTCTTTTCTAACATAAAAGCTTCAATTATCCATGATGATGGGTGGAGTGTCCACTCAAAACGTTGGACATTTCAAAACTCTTGACATAGTTTTTATCCATAAAGTTTTCTAGCATAAGCATACATGTTGAACCATGTGTTGCCAAAGGACTTGCAGTGGCTTTGGGAAAAAACATACCGAGAACATGTCCCAATCGAGGGGGACATGTACCACATCCTGAGTGTGTTATGGTTTCCTTGGCAATACTCATGAGATGTCCCTTCAAAATAATCCAAATTTTTGAATTGTATGATATCGATATTCTCATTTTTATGCTCTGATCCACATCCTCCATGCCAAAAAATCTAATTTAAGGTATGATTTTCATTTTCCATCCCATATGATATGGTAGGTGAATCTGGGCAATAAATTATCCTAAGACTCGTGTTTCATACTCAACTAGCTGGTATAGATGTTTAACTTGTGGATTTTATGACAACGGTCAGATTTGTGTTACAAGGATCCAACGTGCATGTTTTGTGCCAAAATATGGATAGTACAGTAATAATTTTCCTCAAGACTCTAACTTCCCACAACTATGTTCCCGTCCCCCAATTTTTCATAAAGCCATAAAAATCGCAGAGAGTACTGTTCAATGGTTCAAATTTTGGGCTTACAATTCAGATCACATGGTTTTATGTTCAATTTTTTTATTGTTCTACACAGCTTTTAATTGCGTGATAGATCCCAGGTTGGGTGAAAGGTACAAATATAATGGGTCACCCAAGTGGCAACCAGCAGGTTATCTATCATTGCTCAGGGGTCCAGACCAAAGCAATTGTGGAGATCAATCCCCTGCCAGGAAAAAAAAATAGTTGTGATGCAGCATCCCACACCTCCACTCATCTGGATTTCGAAAATAGCGTCCTCATACCCGCACTCACGGACCCTGGTTACTTCTGTTGAAACAGATCTAACTACCAAATTTGTGAAATGCATAGTAAAGAAGAATTATAACCCTTGCAACATAATTTAATATGAAACAAAATCAAGCATCTTTTTAATCCTTGCATTTGTAGAACCACCTAGTTTCTTTTATTCTTTAGATATCAACATATATAGCCTTTTCCAACAATCAAGAGACAAATCTGGCTGCTTTTGAGTCCTCCAATTGGTCACATTTTGGACAGCATAAGCAGCTAACACATTGATAAAAAGGAATGTTATACATAACCTCAAACGCCACACCAATTGTTATTTAAGTCACAAACTTATTTTATTAAAAGTTGTGTACACCTGTAGAAAATATGGTCATTTTGTGAACTTCTATGGCAATTATACTAGGGACAAGTGAACTGTGACTGGTTCACCCTGTGGAGTCGGGAGTTTTGCATTCAAAAGAAATATCATCAAGAGCAATTAGGGCAATTTTCGACTGTTACAGTGGGGCCTTACAAGCTTCACAGACTTTTGAAGTAGAATTTCAAAAATCACATCCCTAGAAATCTCCATGGCAACTCTACATCCCTTGATATCACCTGAACACAATTTTGGAATTCGGTTCTCTGAAATTGTTCACTCTTTTCAGCCTTTCCCCCATCTTCAAAAGGAAAATTTACTTTATCCATAGCATTTATTTCTTACATGCATCCAGTTCTTGCATACTTGGATTTGAGCTCCCCTCTTATTTTACATTTCCAATTGATAATAGAGTGTAAATATCAAGAAAGAGCTTTTACAAAATGCTCTGAACTCAAATAAAAAAAAATGCCCACCAAAACCACAGAGGCAGATGCACACACTTCATTCATGGCTGGATTTGTGCTTTCTTATGCAGGAAGAATTTTCCTTTTCTCCTTTGATAGGATTTAATTATCCAGAAAGAGTTTTTCCAACCAGATCGTAAAAACCCAAAAACCTTGATGCCATGTGGACCCTCTATGGCTTGCGGTTATTATCTATGTGATCTCTGTAATTACAACTTATTACTACAGTGGCATGTCCCTGTGATGGAAATTTGTTTCCACATCAACGCTTCCTCTGATTAAATTTGTTTTTCAATTTCAACTCTAAGAAGAGGTCCTCTACACCAGGTTGGTTTCAAAGGACACTAAAAAGTAAACATAAAAAAAATAGAGTGAATTCAAATTAAAAAAATCCCCACCAAAAACAACGATGGCTATKKAGACTCCACTTTGAAAKCAYCCAWSTACTTGTTTACCCTTTGTTCTACAAGGCTTTATCAAAAAGATTCAAAACTGTAGACAAGCTCCTTGGCACCTGTCAAGCAGGCAATATAGTGTAGATTGTATGTTCTCATACATAAATTTACTCTCTGTTCCAAGTGGAATATGAGGTATTATCTAATTGTGAAAAGTTTTCAGCAACCTCACTATTATCTCTCCTGAGTACCCCAGCTACTAGCCTGAAATTGTTATCTAAAGCACATACTCATCTGAAGGCTCTATCAAGATTCAAGACAAATCAGACTTCTCTCACGTTATCATGCAGGCCAGTCAAAGTAATTCAATCAATCAGCAAACTCAGGAGAATCCATTCGGATCTAAATTTGAAGAATTCAACATAGAGAGGTCAGATAAATATCTTGTACATAAAGCTCATTCTACACTCTATTGCCAAAAATTGTTGCCAAACTGACAATGTGGACAAAATGAAAAGATCAGGTGACTGCAATCAATCAAAATAAACATTGGACCAAAATCAACATATTTAATCTCTGATACGATATCATTACTAGTAGAGTTGTCAATCCGATAATTGGTATTTGACATGAGCAGATTGACGCTTTTCACAGATCAAGATGCCAAGCTTCCCCCATGCCAGACTGAAAAAGCTCAAACACAGATAATTAGAAACCGTCAACCTAATGAAAAATGATGGTTTGAATTATTATCAATCAAAAGAAAATTTAGATTCGAAAGAACCTCTATTCACATACCTGTCAAAAAACCATCCTTCTATTGACCATTGCAGCTCTTTGGAAGACAACCAATGCGAGCATAAATAATTTGAAAGAATAAAATATCAGAAATGAACAATTCTGCGATGAAGTACAAGTTTTAAATGCAAATTCATATTCCTTCAGAAGTGAAAAAGGGTTAGAAAGTAGAAGTTCATATAGATTTTATGTATATGACAGAAAACTAGATGCAGTTAGTCTTCAAAAAGGAAATGTGGTCCAAAAATGCATGTTGAAGAGCTGCTATTGCAGTCCATCAGATTAAGTAGATAGAAACACTGGGAGCTTTAGAATAAAGGGTAAATTTGCTATTAATCACTAGTTCTCTTTGAATGGTTTTGATTGATTATTTGTCTGATTCTGCTTATATCTTTTTACTGTCCTTGTTTCCAAGAGAAACATGCTTCCAAATGAAATAAATCCCAGCCATATATTCCAATTACAATAGGTAGCCAAAAGAAGTTGACACTGAAAATAAAACATACTGAAAGAAAACTTTGTGTGACACAAGACCAGCTGGTGAATATTAATGTTCTGCAATGTAGTACAATGTACAAATATTACATGCATTTGCAATTTTTCTTGAGATCCAGAAGAAAGAAAAATTGGTTCCTGGATTATCAGTGGCATCATTCTACACTTCTAAAAAGACATAAAGGCCTCCACTATGTTACAACTTCCCGCGAAAACTGTATGCCAGAGAAAAATGCTGAAGATTTTGGGCTTGTACACCACTTCCTTCAAAACAAGCAGCAATAAAGAAGATAGTAGAACCCTAATTTGAGGAAAGAATGTCAACTACCATGTAATGACACCTAACTTTTCTGATTTAAGGAAAAACTCATAATCTTTATGTTTACTGCAGGTGCCTTCCTTTGTACAGCCTCTTGTCATCAAGGATGCTGTTTCTTGGAGAGTCCTCAACCGTTCTCTCATCACAACCATGGGGTTGTAAGGCAGGTTCTCTTCAGAAGAAAACTGAGGTTGTTTACGTATAAACCAGCATTCTGCCTGCATTAAAAAAAAGATTATCAAGCCACTTGAATTGCAGAAATCAGAAACTTCAAAACAGACAATTTTGAGCAAGTCATAAAATTTTCAGATAGTTCTTAATACCATAGCAATAAACATTAGGCCAACTTTTCATCGAATTTACAGCCTAATACAGTAACTTGTTCATAGTAATTTTGCAGCTATAGTCTCATCCAAAGCTTCCTGAGAGATAACTATTCAATGTTCATACTTCCTGAAATGTTTGGCAGTCTAAAAGTTATACTAAGATACATTTACAGCCATGTGAAGCTATGGTATACTTGTTTTACAACCATCAGAACATACTGTATACGTTCACATTAACTATGACTAACTTTCTGAATGACAATGTAGATTCCAAATATAGAAAAGTATAGAAACATGAGAACTGTTGACGATGAAGTTGCAGTAGCATTGGTTCTATGCAGCATAACTTCTGAGAATTCATTTGAAGTTTCTCAATACAAGAGTTTCTG
Source organism: Picea glauca (assembly GCA_000966675.3). Lineage (NCBI taxonomy): Eukaryota > Viridiplantae > Streptophyta > Pinopsida > Pinales > Pinaceae > Picea > Picea glauca. The sequence goes on along the minus strand of JZKD02S0844395.1, from coordinate 173,715 downwards.
AAAAACCTTAATCTTAGAAAGTTTGAAAAGCCAAGCAGACTTCCTAATATCAGATTAAATGAAAAAGAAAACAATAAGCTCTGTTTTCGTAAAGGACACAGGTAAGAAGAAAGCATGAGATGACTCAAATTTTTAGCTTAATAAATGCTCAGCATAAAATTCAACAGAAAATATAATACCAACAAGGTGAAGGTGCTATGTTGCCCTTGTACTTGATGCAAAGATTAATATATAAAAATATAGAAATCTGGCATGTAGTAGGCCATGCCATTTGCAGCCATAAAGCTATTCCAATATTTCAGTTATCCATTCATAATAACTCTAGCCAAAGGTTACAAAATACCCTACAAACAGCTAGTTGTAAGTGAAAACATTAGTCAGTAATGTTTGATCATTCTTGAATTTCTGACAAACAGGGCAAGGCAATAAGTGTTGCATGTATTTTCCCTTTGCTTTCCAACATTTCTTAAAGTTTATCATTTTCTTGATACCTATAAGAAAAGACAGGTAATTAACTGAGTTTTGATATCAATCCATTTAGCTGTTATTCGGTACCCAGTTTATTCACTTGACACAAAAAACTCATTGTCATGTCACAAATAAGATTTGTATACATGCCAAGACACAAATATAAGAGACTCTTATAACCACTTGAGAGGATTGAGCAGGACTTCATGTTGGTTGGGGTTTGGCTTTTTTGATCAGTGGAGGGTTAGTGTGAATGCTGTACTCTCTGACCCTACTCTTATGCAGAAATCTATTCAGCAAGGCTATCCTCTTGCTCATCTATATGCAATTGCAGCAGATGCCCTGTGTTAATTTTGTTGGAGGCTGCTAAACAACACGATATTATTAATGTCTAACAAATGCCACAATAAGTAGGCCACTGGGGCTAAAAATTTCATCTAGGATCAGTACATAGTGGGAGTGCGAAAGAAGTTCCTATAGCTACTCTATCAAAAGAAAGAAAGAGCTCAGTACAAAGCTCAGAGAATGAGTACAAATGATCCAAAATGGATCACTATATAATTTTTTTCCTTGTTGCATTAACTACACGCAAGCATCGACATTGGAGGGGATGCATGACGTACTTGCAATGTGAAGGCCTGCATTCACTCTTGATTCTTTCATTCTTTGAACAATGAAAAATCCAAAAATTAATCATAAAAAATATAAAAATTGGCAGGAAAGATTCGAATTAATTTAAGTCAAGCTTTCCCAGTTTGAAGTCTCAATGAGTCCTACTTAGGCAAACATTGTTCTCGCCCTTGAACAGAACATCTGCATAGAGTCACTTACTTGTGTCCTTCCACCTATTTATCATGGTCATTGAGTTTTTGTCAAAGCCCAATTCCCCTATCGAAACTGAGTCTCTATCTACCCAATTTGCCTATCGTTACTCACTCATCCTTATAAAGGAATGCCCAATTTGCACCCTTGGTTGAGTTATGTTTCCCTATGATTTCCTTTGGTGTGGAATGTTGACCCTGTAGTCTTTATCTATCTTCTCTGTGTCAAGGGATGTCTTGCATCAGCATCCACATGTTTGGCTAGTTCTCTTGAGCTGAGTCTATATCTCTATCATTCATCAACTATCTTCCTTCCTCGTATTGTTTGAAAGGATGCACTATTACCCTTCCTCCAATGGATCTACTCCTATCGACTTTGACACATTTGCTCTAAGAGTTTGATCTAGAGGCTTGGAAGTTGGTACCTTGAGTTCCATTTTCCTCAATGTTGGAGTTCTCGCATTTGGCAGTGGATTATCATTATCGGTCCCTAACTGAATGGTTCCTTTCAATGTTTGACTTTGGATCAACGACTCACATTATTAGAATCATAGTAGTTCCTTGGTGCTCATTTTCATTATCAGTGGGTTACCTCAAATCTCGTAGGGATATCATGTTGATATTATGGTAGCTGCGGGAGGTATTTACCTCTGCGTGTAAGCCTTACGAGAATAGAATATTCCGGGAAGCAAGAAGAAACCTTAATTAGTTGGCTAATAACCCTAGAAGACAAGTCGGCTCAAGAGGATAACTTGTATTAGGTTATTACCCTCCAAGAGAAGAAGTCGGCTAAAGGAAATATTATATACTAAGTAAATAGGCACCCAGAATGAGAAGTCGGCCCCGGCAGTTTGCCAGATTTAATATAAATACAGGAGGCCAGTCTTCATTCTAGCAGGCATTCTCAGAACTGTAGGAGCAGCACTTGTGCGCACTACAGTTGGCCAGTTGTGCGCAAGTTTGGAAGAGAGTTGCAGTTGTAGTTGCTGCAGTTGCAGTTGCTGCAGCTAGCAGATTTTGGTTTTGGCTTGGACTATCTCTTGGTCATGGTTTGGACTCTCTGATTAGCTCTTGTTACTCTTCCTTGGTGCGCTATCCTTGAAGAAAGGTGTGCCACCCTTTGTTTGGCTATCTAGCCTAGGGTTTGCTTCCGGAATGATTCTTTGTCAAAGTTAAGGTGCTCGGGGGGTGGCTTCGGCCTATGGTTGGGTGACAATAGTGATATTGTCTATGGTTAAATGAGCACATCCATCATATTCTAACACGTTATGGGCCCACACCTCCTTCATTCAGTCTAACCACTGGAAGGGAGCATAGCCATAAGGATACTAAGCTCGTTGAAGAAACTGTTGATAGGGTTTCTAGCAGGAGCAGTGACTAAATCAATGTCGCTAGGGTTACTAGCAGGTGCAGTTGCAGAAACCCTAACCCTCTCATTGAGGCACCTTAAGTGAAGGGATTAACCTAATTTTCGGATAGACCAATGCGCCCTAGCCTAGCGCATCCCCTGGTACTCTCAGCAAGCTAAGATGTCAAGTTTGAGTTTTTGGTCAAATCTAGGGTTGACCAAGTCAAAGCAACCATGACTTACTCTATGAAGTCAGAAAACAAGTTAGATGGGGCTTCTAACTTCAGAGCATGGAAGACAAG
>JZKD02S0844395.1:136575-147578 GCA_000966675.3 Picea glauca | reverse complement strand
ACTTTTTATAAAGTTAAAGTGAGAAATAATTTAAGTTGTGGTCTTTTAATCTTGACCATTGATCTCATAAGGTGTGTGAGGATCAATCTTGGCCCTCCATCCTTTTGGAAATAGGATTTCTCACTTGCTCATTGAGTAAAAAGGAGATCAACTTGGAGAGGGGTGCATTATGAACAAGAGAGAGGCAATTTTCTAAAGAGAGAAAGAGGAGAATTGCTTGAGGATTTGGAGAGAGAGTTTGCAGGGAGACAGAGGAGGCTTCTACACTGAGATTGGCACACATCTTCAGCATTGCAGAGGTCTTTTCCTACATATCTGATCAAGAGAAATTGTAGAAGAGGGCCATACATCTGTTGAGGAGGTTTTGTATTTGGCTGGGCTGATTTTATTGTAAGAGATCTCTATATTTCCTGCTCAATAATAATAAAATCCAAATTTGCTGCATTGGTTTTCCCTCCGGGGTTTTTCCAGGGACGAATTGTCCAAAAAATACTTTTGTACATGTGATGTGATTGCTGTTATCTTTTAATGTTAAGTTCCTGGTTATTATTTTCTGCTGTGTATTATTTATTTGTGAAGAAAACCTGGCAGAATCAGTTAACAGAAAAATTAATTGATTTAGTGAACTCAGTTTGAAGAAAATTCACAATTGAGACTGTTCAGAACATGAGATTATGGCCATTATCATTGCAGTGACTTCTAACTAGAAGGGTGAGTAAGGAGAACAAGAGAGGATAAAATGAGTGGTATATAAGGCTATCACAGTAAATGGATGTTAAGAGGAATTGAGGAATTGATTCTTCTTTGAGCCATTATCAAGAGTCTGGAATGATAACATAGGCACAAGCTAATCTCCAAACAGAATTTGCTATTTTACTTGAACATATGCACACAGAATTAGCAAAGCATACAGTCAACATAGAAGAGTTATCATTATTAGTTGGACCATGCATGTGTATGCATATCTTCAAAGGGCAGAGGAATGTTGAATGATGTGCTGTGATTGCTTTATTTTGGCATAACAGATTTATAATTGTTTGAATGCTGTGCTTTCACACTTAGATATACAGAGTGCAATTGTTTTCCACAGTTTGCCAACGAGCTTGGCATTACAGGTAAGGGAAATCAACCAGTCAAGTCCTAAAACCAGATATGAAGACACAGTTCTCAGTGACACAGTAATTGCAGAGTACAGCTGGTGGTTTTGGTCTTCAAATTTACACCAGGTTTAGAATCCTCACTGAGAACAGAGATCAGAGATCAGATTTAATTTTCCGCAGAGGATCAGTGTTGGTGAAGCGAGTGGGTTATAAGTCCCTCATTTACAGATCAAAACATGTGCTTCATCATTTCTGAACACTGGCAAGTGGGACAAAGACCATCAGATAAACTACTCTTTGCCAACCTGACCTTGGAGGACAGCCCCTGATAAATAACCAACCACTCAAAAACCTACAGCTTGTGTGACAGTCGAACAAACCACACACTATGCAACCAACGACCCCACATGTCATCCAGGTCAAAGGAAACCCAATGAGCATTGAGGACAGGGGCTAGCCCATGATGCCGGTGTAAAATGGAGTGTAACTTCCAAGAGTCACACTACTCAAGGGGGTGACCAAAGCTCCACTCCTAGTCCCACCTAAAAGGACCAGGGATGGCAATTATCATTTTGGACACATCCTCTTAAGGGATGAGAGATCATGAGACCAACAAGCTCAGAAATAGCAGGTCGGTCAGAGGAAGCAAAGCATGTTGTCAAGCTAAAGTGTGCCAATCCTTCCAGGAACACACCATCGAATCCCAAGATCCTGGAAAAAGAAGATGCCGTTCTTACTCAATCATGGGGCTTGGTTGGGGTTGGTAAAGAGGGGGGGCTGTCATTCCCCCCACCAAGAATCAAACACTCCTAGGGGCAGGTTCACCATTTGTGGGCCGTCTCACCCCATACAAGCGTGCCGATTCATGAGGCTGGGGCTAGGTGCAAGTCTTGGGAAAATTTGGCAAAAGAGATACCCCCAATAGTTGCCACTTAGCCAAAGGATATTTATTTAGTTGTGAGACATGCTTCATTGCAAAATATTCCCACATTCAGGAAGGTGCCACTTGCACATGTTGACCAGAACCATCCACATCATTAAAATGCAATTTGCAAACAACATGTTTTGGACAACACATAACTTCACGAAAATGCAAACAGAATCTTATAGTTGAATTATTGCTGCAAAAATGCTTTTCTGAAGAAACCAGTATATTTACTATCAAACAAAATTGATGAAATAATGAAGAAAGGATGTTTTTCATGGTGTAACACAGTTTAGAATTTAGCAGAGATAACACGTTTCTTTTCTCACAGCTTTGCCTTTCTCAGGGTCCAACAAACTTTGACTGGGCTGCAAAATATCAGATCAAATTCTGCCAAAATTACATGTCCAACAGAAGATAATATCATACAGACCCAATAGTACATATCTTCCCTTTTGCATTTATATGTTAATACTAAATAGCAAAATACATCTCAGATCCTTGGCTCATTTAAAAGTTAAAATTATCTATATCCACAAATAAGTGGTGCATTGAATATTGAAGCTAACAAAACAAAAGCAAATGCTTGCCTGAGCATTGTAACTTCGGAGACCAACCACTGGAGTTACAATGCAATCAACGATGTCTCTATCAGGTGCATTTGATGAGGTATTTCTATGAACAAAATGACCAAGTGAGTGGTAAGTCAAAAATGCTGCACGGAGAGGTCCCTCTGGTATCCGATAAATTGGATACCAGGCTACTGAAAACCTGAAAAGGATGACAGGCAAAACAATTCAATTAACTTAACATTAGATAATTTGGAAATGAAAACAGATAAATTCTTCTTTAGATATCATAATAATGCTGATAATTGCTCAGAAATTCTAATGAAGACAGAATAGAAACCCCATAACAAAGACTAGAGAAACTCCAAAGAAATATCACTCCATGCATTATGTTGGGAAGTGTAGTTTAACTCACCATGAAGCTGGATGCAGATCTTGTAGCTTTACTGACTCTAAGATATGTGGGTCACCAAATACTTCAGATCCGGGACCAGTGCCACTCTTGATCAACTCTCTAATTCTGAAGCATATAAACAGTAAGGCTATTAGCAACAGAATTTAACAGAAGTTGACAGAACGGTCAGCCTCTCCAACAAGCTTTAGCTTCTACTGGCAAAAATAATTTGATACAGTATACTTACTTCTCAAGTATTGGTTTACGTTTGTGTGGCAGCTCAGATTCATAGTATTCAAAAAGAATTTCCAGGTTACCATGAGTCAAATCTTCTGGCCATGTGCCGCAAGAATGTTTTCTATCATGGGAAGAAAGATTAGAACTATCCATTCTGCTTGAACGGACTGGTGCACCATTCTCCTTTGCTGCAGAAGGTTTTGGCAGAAGAGCTCTTAGAGTGTCAATATGAAGGTTTCCGTACTGAGGAAGGTGGAAATCTTTAGCACTTCCCATTTCTTCGTTCTTTTCCTGCCATGCAGAGCTCTTTGCACCTTCGGAACATGATTGAGAAGTATCTGAAAAACGGAATAACTGTATCCCTGATAGAGAAGGTACAAAGTAGGCTTGAAATAAATTTTGTTCAATACCAAAACTCTTGGAGCATTGAAAGTCCTCGGCTTTTACTTCCAACCCATAGTTACTAGGTTGTTCAAACCAATTCCAAATGTTCTTAAGTGGAATGTCAGCAATCTCACATCTGCATGCCAAATTAGTAACCCCGTGATTCCTAGAATGCTTACCGCACCTATATATACAAGGGACTGGCTCAATAACAGGAGAGACAGAATAAAGAACTTTCTCAAACTCTGCCAGCGGACTACCAATTGCATGTGCAATAGTTTCTGAAGCTACTTGATACTGATATGAAGATCTGATAGACTTTAAAATGACTTGAGCATTCTTCTTGAACTCCACATCAGGGGAGGATGCCTCAGAAACACTCTCAGATGAGCATTTGCAAGAGACCCCATTAATGCGATCATTTTCCTCTGCAGTTCTCTGTACCACAATGTTAATATTAGTCATATCAGTTTCTTGTATCGAAGGCATAGATTCCAATTCATCATACAATAAGTGTGATTTTTCATTTTCACTTGACCCCTTGTGGATGCCATTATTGGTTTCCGTATTCATAACACTAGGAGCATCTAACAATTGCAGTTTCCACTGGCCAGAAGAATCACTTACCTTGTGTGTGCCATCCATAACCCTTCTAGTGGGAAACACATTTTCTGGAACTTCTGATCCTACTTTGTCAGAAGTACTAACTCTCACAATTCCTGCATTTTTTATTGCAACAGAAATGTTCTGTTCTGAAACATACTGTGAGGTGCAATGCTGTTCAATACTATTTTCATCAAATACTCTCGTCTCTGAATTCTCAGTTTTGCTTGCTTTCTGAAATCTGGACTCCAAAGATCTCTCATCAAGTAGACATTTAACTTCTGAAATATTCACAGTGGATGCCATTTCATTGTCCTGATCCTTGGTACGCAACACCTGTTGATCTCCAGAGTCTGATGTGCTTGACAAGGAAGGCCTCTGGCTTAATGTGCCTTGAATTGATGAGGTAGATCTTCTGGAAGAAAAGTCCTCTCTAGATAAATGCAATAAGTCTGAATGTCTATGCGGTGTGGAAGGAGCAGAGCTTGATCTGCATTTGTCACCTTGATTAGCATCAGGTATTTTGGCTTTTCGATGTGAAATGTACTGAAGATTGCTGCCACCATAAAGGAAGCTTTTGGGATGGTCAGTTTTCTGTGAGACATTTAACACTCCCTCCTGAAACAATTGAATGGATTCATGTAAGTGAGAGTGTCCTACTTTGATTGCCTGAAATAACTTCCCAGTTTCTGTAGCATTTTTATGCGAATTTCCCACGGTATGCCTTTCCCTTGTTTGTACTGAAATATCATCTGTCCTTACTTGATTATAGGAAGCTATGTGACCCTGGTAATTGGGGTGTTTTAGATAAGTCTTGGACTCCCTTATCCTCTGCTCCCTGTGGTTAGACTCACAACTACTATTTTCCTGTGAACGTGTCTCTGATGATGCTACTAATGTATTATTTTCTGCAAAAGCAGAATTGGCCACCAATAATGCATTCTGTGAAGCCAAAGATAATGGTACCTGTATATGGTTACTGGCTTCTGGCTCATGTATATGATCAGCACCAGTGTTCTTTTCTATCTTTTGCCAAATGGAATGGTTGTTTTCCTTTCCAGACCTACTTTGTGTATTTACAATACCAGAGCTATTGGTGCCGGAATTTGAGGAGCTTCCCAACCTAAAGGTATTTCTAGCTGCTTTCTTGCCTCCAGCAACTTGCACTTTCTTATTGTGTGAGTCACCTTCTATATCTGCATTTCCCCCAACTTGAGTGCTATGTTTATTTCTTTCATAGTTGTCTACAGATATTATGTCACATTGAAAAGTGGTCTTACCACTTGTATTGTCTACGTTTCTGCTGGTTGAACCTGTTCCATAGCCAACACTATCTAAATATGACACTCCTTTATCCTCAGAGACTGTTCCAAGTTTACAGTCACTAGCAACATCAACAGTGCCCTTAGTATTTATACTGCCTGAGCCAATTTGATATCCAACAGGAGAATTCTTTATTTCCCTGGATTGCTCCAAGGTTGCTTGGCCATCATTAGTGCTTAACAGATCATTACAATGCATAACTAGATTACAGCTAGAAATAGATGTGTGGATACTACTAGTCTCAACTGCTTCAATAGATTCTATTGTGTGACTACTATTTTTATCACCATTCCCAAGTACTTGATGAATAGGTCCACCAATCAAATCAATTGGGGTGACATTTTGTGCTGAAATCTCATCTGAACTATCCAGACTACTATAGTTATGCTTTTCTGGTTTCAAAGTTTCAGAGCCGCTGTTTGCTCTGGGCAGTAGGGCAGAATTTTGGTTAGACAAGTCAATAATACATGAACAATGAGTGTCTGTAGTTTCACCTTTTGGAGTGGCGTGGAACTCTCGATCATTAGCATTCTCAGTGATAATTCTAAAGGGTTTTGTCTCACCAAACTTTACATCATTTTGATTTCTATAATTCTCCTTGGAAGTATCAAACAGCACTACATCTTGCAATGACTCACAAATAGAGATTTGTTCACTCACATGGACCCTAGTGTCATTGACATTAGATGAGAGCATAGATTTTTGTGCAGTGTCTTCAGGAGGAAGGGCTGAAGTATCACTGACAATATTTTTCAAATTGCGTTTGCCCTTTTTCCTCTTCTTTTTTTTGGATGGTCTCTTTAAATCATTTGATTTTGAAGGATCTGCATATTGCTTGACTGAACTACTTGCATTTGAATTATCTGTTTGAAAAGAGCCTGAGGAGAGTTTTGGGGCTGAGTTAGAAGCTTGAGAATCCAAAATACCACCACACCTAGTTTTTGTCAACTTAGAACTAAGCAAGCCCTTTTGCTTTGCACGTTCTGGAGTCTTAGGCCTAAATAGATGGTTCGCTGTGGTGGATTTTAGCAAATGCTCTGAGTGGAGGTGTTGAGCTCGGTTTGCCTCTTTTCTGTTTTTCCTCTGCGTTCTTGTCGACGAAACTGGAGCCAAGGTCTTTCTCTCATTGAAGACATTTACTGGATGAATCAATGTCTGCAGCCTTTCCCATTGTACATCCAGAGTAATGACAGGAAGAACAATACACCTGAATACATAAAAAATAACACAATTAAAATCCCAACACTATTGCTATTTTTAGTCTGAACCAAACACAATATAAGACAGCATCCGCTACATTGAATAACTCACCTCAGTTGATGATTCTTAATGACAGCTGTCAGCTCCTGGTCCTGGATAGCAGGTAAAACTTTATATTTTAAATGAAAAGCCTTGGGGAATATAAAAATCAGCATTCTCTGTCAATTATAACACTTCAGTATCTCAGAAGCCTTCTTGAGAAATTCTCACCTTTGAGCCAGGTATATAATAATCTTGACCTGAGCCCTGTTTCAACAGTGTGGAGGTTCTGTCAACCTCAAGCAAAGACTCGGCAGAACTTCCATCCGCTGCTTTGTCAATACAGACTTTGGTTTTACCAAGACTGTGACGCATCTTCTGTCCTTGTCTATACAGTGCCTGCTCAGATGGCATTTTGAGAAATGAATAAAGTTTAAACCATCTGATAGCATCTCAAGCAAATAACTAAACCACCATCAAGATTGCAATCCAGCCATAAAAGTATCAGCATCTGCTCTTACAGTTTGTTCAAGCATTGACTTATGTGCTACAACATGTCTTCCATTTAAATTGTAAGAGAAATGTAGGGGTTGACTGCTTTTACTGAAGCGGCCGTGAAGATTGACCTCAAAATCCATGAGTTGAAAATCTTTATCTACCTACAAAGAGTATGAATCCTCTTGAAATCCATTAACACCAAAAGTAAAGAAGAAACTATATGAAATATCAAAAAAAATAGGGCAGATGGGTTCCTGAGAATTTTCACCTGAATGCATAGGCTGCTGACTTCCTTGCAGTGCTGAGTTGTTCCCTGACAGTTTTGAGAATGTAAAGCAAGGATCCACTTATCAAATGACAAGTAGTATACACTGCATGGAACTGCAAAAGGAAAAATGGCTTGCTCCATAAGAACGTGTTAACTCCAACAATCTATTGAATTTACACTCCAACCTTATATATACAGAAGAAACATATAATCTATGGAATTTTCTCCCTCTTTATATTATTTCAAATATAATTCGCAAAAAACCTTTCCACATATCCAAGTGTTCAGGCAAAAACCACACAGAACTTTGCATGCTTGCCACAAGGGGAAATCATCAGACAAAAAGAAACCTAGAAGAGATATACATGCAGTCAACTTACTTCCAAGATTGCGGAACTCCTCTGCAGCTTTGCTCTTAAGATCAGATGGTAATTTGTCACTCTCAGTTAAAACCTGCAAAAGTTTAAAGAAAGTGAGGAAAAGTGAAATCTTTGGCCGGTGTCCATAATTCTGACTTGGACCTCATAGAGCATCCCACAGAAATGCATCACTCCACAATAATGCTTTGCTTAAACGCCGAAACCCATCAAAACCTAAGACCTCCCTAGCTCTAACAAAGAGATTAACATTAAGAACATGAAAAATGCATGCCTTGTATGGATTCACCAGCTAAATAGTTGTATAAAAAACTACAAAACGAAGATGTCAAATACAATAAATGAAAAAAATAAAATAGAAAGTGCTCTTAAAAGATTGGGAAACATAAAAATTAAAATAATAGTAAGCAAATGTCAAACTAAGAGAAATACAAAATAATAGTAAGCACTTTTCAAACTGAGTAATATTCTGGTATTGAATACTTGCAGTAAGACTGCATTGTTTAAATGATAGGCTAGGGAAGTCTTGTAGCCCTTAAACTTTTGATTTGGGGCTTGACTTCGTATAGGAAACATTTCAGTATAGAAACCATATGTAAACTCTTCAGAAACTTCTGGCAAATATTCCATAGAAGTGTCCTGTATGGAAACGTCTACAAAACATTTCCTACACATCTCTGGGCAGATTTAAGTATGGGAATTCCAGTTCCAAACCATAAACGAATTATTATTCATTCTTTTAGTTATGCATGCATTGGCTCAATGACTTAGAAACAAGGAAGGGAAATAATTTATAAAACAATAAAGAAAAAGAGCAGTTAAAAAAATATGAAAATTTCAAAGTTACTTCACATACATTTCTATACACACTTTGTCTGTTAAAGTAAATATTAGATTATAAAGGTCACTTGGACTTTAGGTTATTTTTATTTTATGCTTTTATGCTTTATTTCACTTTAGTGTGCTTTTTGGCCTATCCCACATTCATAAAGTGGATTGACTCAACTAGCTTGTAACTCTTTATAGGAAAGCTTTTGGTTTCTCATTATCAATGCAATCTTGGTTCTCTTTATGTGTTCGTGTTCTCATTATATGGTATTAGAGCCCAGCATTTTCGAAGCCGTATCAAGAGTCTCAAGCCTTTGAAAGACAAGGTTTCCACTCTTGCGACTTCAACAGTGTCAAAGCCATATCAAGGGTCTCAGGCCTTTGAAAGACAAGGTTTCCACCCTTGCGATTTCAAGAGTTTGGGTGCCACAAAGTCTGTGCAAACATGAAGACCTACAGACTCATGCTTGCAAAGATGGATCGAAAGATCACTAGCATGACACATCAAAGAGCCAAAAGGGTTTGGGGTCATTCAAAGCCAGGATCAGTTCAAACTTCAAAGGATTTTGGAGTAGATTCAATCTCTTCTTGCCTGTATTGATGCTCAGAATTGTAAATCTGGAAGAATCGGTTGTCAATTTATTGATTTTCAGCAGATCCAAGTAGAAACCAATTGATTTGGAGCTGTTTGAGAGCATATCCGTCAAGATCTGTGTGTTTTTCAGCTGTTTGAGAGCATATCTGTCAAGATCTGTGTGTTTTTCAGCTGTTTGAGAGTAGATCTGCATATTTTTTGGGCAGATTTATTAGAAATCTGCGCGTTTTTCAGTGGTAAGTAGCTGCTACAACAGTTTAGAGCCAGTATCCAGATGTTCTTACTCCAATATTGCAGATTAAGGGAGAGAAGAACAGGGAATGATACCCGGCCACAAGTTGCGGGTATAGACTAGGACAAGTTTGATGAGCGAGACAGAGAAGCAGTAATGTCGCTTAAGTTGTCTATGACAGATGAAATGCTTCCTAAGGTCCAGACAGGGAAGACTTTAGTAGATATTTGGAAGCATTGGAAAGAGTTGTATGAGACTTCGGGCAAGAGAAAAGCCTTCTTCCTGAATAATATATTGTTTTCAATCACAATGGATGAGAATACATCATTACTGGAGCATTTACACAAGATCAAGGATATCGTAGAAAAGTTGTTTGCCATTGGTCAAAATGGAAGAGGAGGACATGGTGGTAATCACAGTGCAAAGCTTACCATATGCTTATGAGCACTTTATTGAGACCCTAAACATCACCACTAGGAATGTTGACCTGAAGTTTGATGAGCTATGTAATACACTCTTACAGCATGACAGATGGAAGAAACAATTCAATAGCAGCAATGAGACAAAGGGTTCAGAACAGGCCTTTGTAGCCAATGTCAAGGGAAAAGGAAAACGGGCAAAGATGAAAGGTCAAGGCAGTGGTGAAGATGCAACCAACAGCCTGAAAACCATCACCTGTCACTACTATGACAGGGTGGGCCATATGAAAAAGCATTGCAAAAAGAGGTTGGCTAATCAAAAAACCAACTAGGGAGGGCCTCAACAGAAGGCTCATGTTGCAAAGCATATAGAGGAGAAGGAGTCAGCCTTTGCATTCATGACCAAGAAGCAAGCGGATCAGCTCGGGTCATCTACCTACTACATTGACTCAGGTGCATCACGACACTGCACCAACAAGAAGAACTTGCTCACGGAGTACACTGCATGTTCCTCGAAGGATTCAGCGATCTTCAATGGTGGGGCAGAGTACACAGTAGTTGGAAAAGGGACTATGCAAATTTCCTCTAGAAAAAAAACAGTGATTTTTATAAATGTGTATTATGTGTCAGGCATGGAGACTAATCTACTTTCAATGAGTCAAATCATGAGGCACTCCCCCCATCTAGATGTTAACTTCAGCAATCACAAATGCTATATAGTGTGAATTTTCTCAAAACCCAGTACACTATAAACCAATTAATTTACTTTTAACTGATTATTCACGGTTTTCTTCACAATAAAATAAATACACAGCAGAAAATAAATGTCCGGGAACTGAAAGTAAAGTAGACAGCAATCACATCACAAGTACACACTTATTTTTGGACAAAAGTCCCCGGAAAACCCCAGGGTGGGAAAACCGGTGCAGCAGATCTGAGATTTTATTATTATTCAGCAAGGAAATATAGAGTTCTCTTACAGTACAAATCAGCCCAGCCAAATACCAAGCAA
>JZKD02S0844395.1:126123-136468 GCA_000966675.3 Picea glauca | reverse complement strand
TTTTACTAAGTTTATTGTTGTCTCTCTTAGATCTAAATACTAGTTAAAGTGTTCTAAGTCTGTTGATCTATAGATCTAGCTATTTCTTTCACTGAAAATAAAAAGATACTATTGTTCTGCATCTTTACCCTAATTCTAACAAAGATTAAAAGACCACATTTAAATTATTTTTCACTTTAACTTTAGAAAAAGTACTCAATAAAGTCAACTGAAGATTATAACATATCAACAGTTCTTTTCCTAAGTTAGACTCAGGAAAATATTTAATTAATTGACTTAGCCTAATTTTCGTTGTCCTCCATCCTCGTTGTATTGATGATGGAAGACCTTCCTTGCTACAATCTCAACATATAGTTGACTAGAAGACCAAGAAATCTATTTCTCTTGGTGTGGAGGATCTTGGACTCTTCAGATTGGTTGATATTGGACAGGTGAAGGAGCATGCATTGGAAACCAAGAGTGCATCAGACATCACTACACTTTGGCATTAGTGGTATGGACACCTTAACTTGACCTACTTCTCTTAGTTGACTCAAGTGAATCTGGTAGACGGACTTCCTGATATTTAGCAGCAAGTTCAAGGTGTGTGCGGAGTTTGCGAGGTAGGGAAGCAGCACAGGGCACCATTTGATGAAAGGACAAGCATGGCGAGCAAAGAGAGTCATTCAGCTGGTTCAGGCAGACAATTTTGGACAAATGAAGACGGCATTTGTCACTAGTGTCGAATATTTACTTCTTTTTCTTGATAACTATAGTAGGAAGATGTGGGTGTATTTTTTGAAATTGAAATCTAATGGGTTTAATGAGTTTCTTGTTAGTTTTGTAGCTCAGTAGGTGTCTCGGCATGGGCCTAAGTGTCCTAGACATGCTGATGGACACATTAAACTATCCAGATCAACCTTATTTGTCTTATAGCCTAAGTCTAACTTAGAAAGTCCAACAAATTTCGTTTTGGGTGGATTGTGGGGTGCACCACCTTAGAGTTGTGTGGGGTCCAGCTAAGGGGGGCACACCTCCTTGGAGCCTTGGAGGATGAAATGGGAACACAATTCAAGACAAAAAGTTGGCTGCTAGGAAGATAAAGAGAGGGGCTAAGGGTGAGGGACACAGACATTCTCATTTTGTGAGAGATGAAGAGGGGCGCTTGGCTGAGAGAGAGGAAGAGATTCAGCAGCTTGAGAAGGGTGAGTTCTCGGCTAGCATTGAGTAGACAGTGAAGGCCATACCAGGGTCGTACTGTGCAGCAAGGGGAGGCCGAACTTAAGCCAAATTCAGCAGCTTCCAGAGGACCGATTCCAGGACGCCTTGTGCAGAGATAAGGAGGCCAAATCAGGGTTGAATTCACCCAGCAGCAACAGGCCGATTCTGAGCAGGTTGTACAGGCCAGAATCAAGTTGGGTCGTACAGCCAACTGGTGGATTTTTGCTAAGGAAGGGAAGGGTAATCTGCTAAGAAATTTATGTTTTCTAGCTGTTGTAATATTCTCTCAAGAGCCATAATAAAGGGCCCTCTTTGCTAGTTTTCCCCACACTAGGGTTTCCAAGGTATTTTTGGTGTTGTCCATTTATGTGTTTGGTTTTCTGAGTATGCCTCTGTTGTAATTTTCTGGTTTAATAACTCAGTTGTAGGTTTTAACATAATTTCTAAATTTATAACAGCAAGTATAAATTTCTGGTTAAAATAAATTATTGGCTATAATTTTATGTGCTGAGTTATAGAAATTCAACATGCTATCAGAGCTCAGCCTCTGAGTACATAAGGAGCCAAGTTATTTGCTACACAGACCAAGGAGTGAATCAACAAGGGGACGTGTGACCAGAAAGTGTGTGGGAGTCAAAGCAGCTAACTCAAATGGCCAGTGCAAGCTTAAGGTTTGAAGATAGGCTGGAAGGGGCCTCAAACTTCAGTCCATGGAGAGCGTGAATGGATTTACTGTTGGAGGAGAATAGATTGTGGGAGTTTGTTGAAGGGAAGGCACTACTTCCAACTGATCCAGCACAGCGAGCAGCCCATCTCAAGAGGGATGTGAAGACAAGGAGGATAATTGTCGATGGAGTTAAGGACCACATTATTCCTCATCTGTCTGGAAAGAAGACAACTAAGGATATGTGGAAGGCCCTAGTAAACTATACCAGTCTGATAACCAGAGCATGAAGATGTTGCTCAGAGAGAAGTTGAGAAACACAAAGATGGCCAAAGGAGATTCAGTGGTGACATACCTCACAAATTTCACTCAGATCAGAGATGAACCGACAGTTGTTGGAGAGGCTATGGACAAGACTGATTTGGTGAGGACAGCCTTGAATGGCCTCACCAAGCAATGGGAAGTGTTTGTTCGAGGAGTGGTGGCTCGGGAGAAACTCTCTGATTGGGAGAGGTTATGGGATGACTTCACCTAGGAGGAGCTGAGAGTTGATGCCACTCAAGCTAGCCATCCAAAGAGTGAAGAGGAGAAGAATTTGCTCTTCGTGTGAAGAAGAGCAGTGGAGGAGGTTCCAGGGACATGAGAAAAGTGAAATGCTTTGCATTTCACAAGAGTAGCCACTATGTCAGCCAATGTCCCAACAAGAAGAAGAAGGAGGCACAGGTAGCAGCAACAGCATCTATTGAGATAGATGAGTTTACAGAGAAATTCGAGGAGGAATTTTCTCTGGTTTCCTTTCTTTTGAGCAGCAGTATCATAGAGTTGGAGGACAGTGGGGCACGGATCGTGGACAGTGGATCATCTCGCCATATGACGGGAATGAGGTCGATGTTCCTTAGTGTTTCGAAGACAGGCTCAGACTTGCATGTGAAATGCGGGGCTAGCACCATGCATGCAATGAAGGGGGTTGGATGTGTCGGATTCCAGCTAGAGTCAGGTGGTTCTCTGGAGGTGGATGAGGTGACGTTTGTTCCAGAGTTGAAGGTTAATTTGCTCTCAGTATCAGCTCTGGAGGATATGGGGTATGCAGTCATGTTCGAGGATAGACAGGTGCTCATACGTTCAGAGGGAGAGACCTTGGATGCAGCAATGAGGCTTCGCATCAAGGAGGGTATGATGTACAGGGTGTTGGGACAGCCTATAGTGGGGTCTATTATCGCGCAATTTGTACTTGCCCAAAAGCCAAAGGCAAGTGAACAATAAATTGGCATAACAGGAGGTTGTCCTATCACTGTCACCTAAACAAGACACCTCTTTCTCTTTAGGGTAGAATCCCAGGGGAGACGTCCCCAGTGACCTGGAGGTTTGAGAAGGCTAAGGTAAAAGTATCAGGAAAGTCCCACCCCTCTCACGGGTCACTCTGATCAAAAAGTCCCGAAGGTTTTAATAAGATGAAGCAAAGTAATATTTGAATGTACCTGCCCAAAACAAGACAAGAAGAAAAATGCTAATTGCAAGTACCATATGATGTTAGTGCTTCATAAAACCATAGACTTTGATAAAAAGAACAAGTTGATATAAAAGCTGAAGCAACAAAAGTATTTATAACAGCAATGCATATATATAGCAATAGCTTCAAAATTATGCCTCAAAAAAGCTTCAATAATGACCAAAAATGATAACATAAACTTGGCAAAATGCTATTATTTGTCAGAAGCAATGAAGGCAATGAAAAATCAGATTTAAAACTTGCTTTTAAGATGATTTTACTGCTGTTATAGATGGCTGTAGCAATCTTTTGCAACAGCGGCAAAGTAGTTAGTAGGTTAGTCTAATTTAAAGTTAGAAATAGTTAGTATAGGTATTAGAGTAGATGGTTTAAGAGTTGTTTCAATCAATCAATCACTTGCAAGGTATGAACTAGTGTCTTTTAGGGTAAATGGAGTCAATATTGCAGCGGCAATTCTTTAGAGGAAAACACAAATGATAATAGGTGAGCTAAAGGAAGAGTGAGGATGGTTGAAGTGTTGGTAACCTAAGGCCTCAATCATCCAAAACCCTAGAAGGAAAAGTTGCTAGGAAGCAGGTAACCCTAGGCCCTAGCGGTTTTCCTTCTTCTTTAGGTCAAGCTTGAAGTAAAAGTATGAAAGCTTAATGAAGAAATAGTACTAGAGTGCTACTAAGGTAAGGCTCTAGTATATCCTTCAAGGGAGGTGTCTTTTAGAAAAATCAAGTACGTGAAGAGTTATTAAGAAAAGGACAATAACATGTGCTTTTCTCCTAGGGTTTCACACTAGCAATTTCATAATCTTATAAATGAACAAGTAAATACACCATAACCATTCAAAATAAAGAAGGATTGCAGATTTCTACTTACTTCACCAAGAATAATCTAGTCACAAACCCTAGTTGAAGACTTTCCACCATGAAAATGCAAAAATACACCAAGATAAGCTCCCTCCAAGAGTTGTGCACCACTTAGTTCAGCCAATACGCCTTAAAAGAGGTTGAATTTCAGACCTCACACTTGTGTGAATGAAAGATGATGAAAAATATAAGAGATTGTTCCCTTATTTATACAATACAAGTGACCTTTGATTACATTTTAGGTCAAAAAAGGCCGACATGGCCAGTTTACATCAAAAATCCAGTTTTACATCAAATTAACAATAAAAACCTTAATTTTGTCTTTTAGGGATGACGTCATGCCCCTCATATGGTGACGTTAGGCCCCTTCTTGGAACACTAGGCCTCCAGAGTGAAACGTTAAGCCTCAAAAGGCCTCAAGAGCTACCACACATGCCAACCAAGCCGTCCTCATGGCAACTCACTCCTAAGGGAACCAACTTACTAGGACACTATGTCATCCCCCCCAAGTATGGACAAGTCAAAGGGCATAATTTCCAAGCAAACGTCATGAAACAAAAGAGAATTCAATGCACATATTCAAATGTTTTGAGAATCAAAGTGACACATACCATGATACCCGGACTCATTACCTCATGGAGCAAGACCCACCGCTACTTTAGAACCAGGTCGATGGGATGTATGTTGTTGTTGCTAATAGATGGGAGGCGTTGAGGAAAATATGGGCCCTCTAGGGCCAAGATCAAGTCATATGGCTCTCGGTACTCCATGTCTAGGACCTATGGACCTCGAGACATAATCTCCTTAGTTATCCCTAGGATAAGGGATAACAAGGTCCAAGGAGATCTTGGATCAGAGATCAATGTCAATGGTTGAGTCTTGTGGACGAGAGGCTTCATCCAAGACTGCCAAGTCTATAAGCTGGTATGACATGACATTGATGGATGAGCAGAGCAGGATATCAGATCAGAGTGCAGCAGAGGTAGCAAGAGGGTCTTCCAATTCAGAAGGAGCAACTACAACAACCGCAGATTTGATGGGGTCAGAGATTGATCCAGGTGGAGACACCTCCCTCGCTAAGAGGGAGTGTTAGTTTTGTAGCTCGGTAGGTGTCTCAGCATGGGCCTAAGTGTCCTAGGCATGTTAATGGACACATTAAGCTACCCAGATCAGCCTTATTTGTCTTAGCCTAAGTCTAACTTAGGAATTTCAGCAAATTCTATTTTGGGTGGATTGTGGGGCCCAGTCTAGTGGGGTGCACCACCTTAGTGTCGTGTGGGGTTCGACGAAGGGGGGCACACCTACTTGGAGCCTTGGAGGCTGAAATGGGCACACAATTCAAGATAGAAATGTTAATCTTTTACTGTTGTTATTAGGTTATTTCCAAATTACATGAGCATTCAATGCATTTCGAAAACAACAACATAAGGAGGATGACTGAAAGAAACACAATCACAAGGTACGCAGCATTTTATCCTGGGAAACCCTCATGGGGGAGAAAACACAACAAAAACTTCCTCAATAATAGATTGCCAATACAATACCAAGACTAAGACCAAAACACCAAAGATAAACCAAGACCGAGCATGCGCCTCTCTTCTCCTTCCTCCTACAACTGCCTTCAAGGTATGCGCACTAGATGAGTGAGAGTGAGTGTGTTCAAATGAGGCACCATCCTCACATATAAATACAAGTTGAAGAGGCACTAGGGTTATGTCTCTTCACTTGGGGGGGTCGACTTCTCCTAGAAGTAGTTTAAAGCACTTTATAATTTACTAGGGGCTGACTTTACAAATACCACTATACAAATGCAGTTTGACCACTCCACAAAAGGGGATTTGATCTTATACAAGACCCGACTTGATCAATCCGCAAAAGGAGATTTGATCTTATACAAGACCCGACTTGATCAATCCGCAAAAGGGGATTTGATCTATAAAATAATAACTCAAATATAATTAGAATATTCTTCGAAGTTACAATATTTCAACAAGAAAGGTGGTTGTTAGGAAGCTAAAGAGGGGCTGAGGGTGAGGGACACACATTCTCATTTTGTGAGAGAGGAAGAGGGGCGCTTGGCTGAGAGAGAGGAAGAGATTCAACAGTTTGAGAAGGGTGAGTTATGGGCTAGCATTGATCAGACAGTGGAGATCGTACCAAGGTCGTACTGAGCAGCAAAGGGAGGCCAAATTCAGCAGCTTCCAGAGGGCCAATTACAGGGCGCCTTGTGCAGAGATATGAAGGTCGAATCAGGGCCAAATTCACCCAGCAGCAACAGGCCGTACCTGGGTCGTACACAGGCCAGAATCAAGTTGGGTCCTACAACCAATAGCTGGGCAAATTCTTGCTGAGGAAGGGAAGGGTAATCTGCTGAGAAATTTATGTTTTCTAGATGTTGTAATATTCTCTCAAGAGCCGTAATAAAGCCCCCTCTTTGTTGTTTTTCCCCACACTGGGGTTTCCAGGGTATTTTCTGGTGTTGTCCATTTATGTGCTTGGTTTTCTGAGCATGCTTCTGCTGTAATTTTCTGGTTTAATACCTCAGCTGTAGGTTTTAGCATAATTTCTGAATTTATAACAACAAATATAAATTTCTGGTTAAAATTAATTATTGGCTATAATTTCATGTGCTGAGTTATAGGAATTCAACATTTCTAAAGTTCAAAGCCTTAGTAGAAAAAAAGCCAGGTTGTCACATTACCACTCTTAAGTCTAATAATGGTGGGGAATTATGTTCCAAAAAATCCAATAACTTTTGTGTTAAACATGGGATCAAAAGATAGTTCACTGCACCCTACACTCCACAGCGGAATGGAGTGGTTGAGAGGCGGAACTGCACAATCACAGAGATGGCCAGGTGTATGTTGCAGAATAGGTGTGTTCCAAACAAGTTTTGGGTTGAGGCAGTGTTCACAGCAGTATTCTTGCTGAATAGATCTCAAACGATGGTGGTGAAGCAGAAGACTCCAAAGGAAGCATGGTCTGGGAGGAAGCCCAAATCAAACATCTTTAGGTCTTTGGTTCTACTGCTTATACCGAGATTCCAAGCGAGAAGAGAACCAAGTTAGACCCGAAGAGAAAGAAACTAATGATTATAGGGTACAAGGATAGTCATAAAGCCTACAGATTAGTTGATGTTAACGCAAACCAATTGAGCTTTAGCACAGATGTAGTAGTTGATGAGGAAGATGGACATTTCCAGACTTCTTCAAAGATCAAAATCCCAGAACAACAATGTGCTGCATCTCAGGATTGAAGTATCAAGTTTCAGGCAACTCCAACTGAAAGGGGGGAGGATTTTGAGCATGAGGAATTTCAGAGATCTAATACAAGTAGCCCAGATCATGGTGACAACTTCGATAGAGAAGATCCCAAGAAAAGACCAAAGTGGTGGCACAGCGCCATTGGAGATGTTCAAACAAATGAAATGATTAAGGGAAGATCATCAAGAAACCAAAGCAAGAAACCTAATATGGTCAACTTTTCTCTAATGGCCAACATTTAGGAAGTATATGAGCCACGGGTGTTTGAAAAGGCAAAAGGGAGACCTAAATGGGAGAAGACCATGGCAGTCGAGCATGAGAGTTTGATGAAAAATCAAACTTGGGATCTAACTACTCTTCCACCAAATAAGAAACCCATTGGCTACAAATGGGTGTATAAGGTCAAGTACAAGGCAAATGGTACACTTGACAAACACAAGGTACGGTTGGTTGCAAAAGGGTTCTCTCAGTGAGAGGGCCTTGACTATGAGGAGACCGTTGCTCCTACTGCAAAGATGAGAACCACCCAAATAGTTCTAGCCATGGCAGCATAGTTTGGCTGGAAGGTCCATCAGATGGACGTGAAAAATGCCTTCCTCGATGGAGATTTAGAGGAAGAGGTCTACATGTATCAACCATAGGGGTTTCAAGTTCCAAGAAAGGAGTATCTTGTTTGCATACTTAAGAAGGCTCTATATGGCCTAAAGCAAGCACCTCAAGCATGATACATTAAGATTGACAAGTAATTGGATGAACAAGGGTTCCAACGTAGTCCTTCAGATTCCAATCTATATGTCAAAAGTGTTGGTAATGATATCATTCCACTAGTCATTTATGTAGATAACATCATTATTACAGGTAATGAGGCAAGTGCTATTGAACAAACCAAATCTAATATGAGTAAGGCTTTTGACGTGACTAATCTAAGCCTCCTACATTATTGTCTAGGTGTAGAAGTTTGACAAACATGTAGCAACATTTTTGTCTCACAAACAAAATATGTTAGGAGTTTGCTTAGCAAATTCAAAATGACAGATTACAATATTGTCTACACCTATGGAGAAAAGGTTGAAGATTTCAATCAAGACTGACTCTAAGGCAATTAATGAGTTAGTCTACAGGTAGCTAGTGGGGAGCTTGATATATCTTACAGCCACTAGGCCAGATTTGAGTTACATTGTGAGCTTCATTTCCAAATTTATGACAGCGTCAAAGGTACAGCATTGGACTACAACAAAGAGAGTGTTGAGATATGTGAAAGGGACACTTGACTTTGGCATTTTGTATAGAAGAAGCAAAGACCCTAGGCTATGTGGGTTTACAGATTCAGATTGGGCAGGTCGTGTGGATGATAGAAAATCAACTTCTAGATATGTCTTTAGCCTCGGCATGGGTGCAATCACATGAACCAGCAAGAAGCAGCATGCAGTAGCCCTTTCATCGACAAAAGCAAAATATCGAGAATTAGTGAAAGGAACATGTAAGGCAGTTTGGCTAAGGATGATGCTTTTAAACATCAAGATGCAACAGACAGAGCCAACACCCCTACTCTGTGACAATCAAGGGGTGCTCAAACTAGCCAAGAATCTAGTCTTCCAGGAGTAGACCAAGCATGTTGAGATACATTGCCACTTCATCATACAACTTGTAGAGGATAGATATTTTGAGTTGTAGTATTGTCCCATAGAGTGTTGATGTATTTATCATCGAGCAAATACTTCCACATAGGCTCGGTGTCTAGCATGTGGAAGTCGTCCTTGTAACCTCTCATAAAACCTTAGGAAGTTCACTGTATGAGTCATTTATTAAAGTGAATGATCTTTTAATTAATTAAGTTAGATGCCTAAGTTATTGCCATTAGTAACTTGAGTGAGAGTTGATTAAGTCCTAGCCGTCAGATCTAAAGTGAACGTGAAATTATATCTCAATTGTGTGAGGAAGTGAGAGAGTCACATTGTGTGAGGAAGTGAGAGAGTCACATACACAATGTGAGAGACTCACAGAGAGTGTGAGGGTGTGAGAGACACATTGAATAGAGAGTAAGGAGATCTCATTGGGTGGGTGAAGAGAGTTCATCCAAGTGTGAGTGGGTAGGGCTGAGGAAAGGTGCAAAGAGGCAGCGAGGGAAATAGCAACCAGGTGGGCTAGGCTATCGTTGCATTTTAATCCTCTGAAGGGCCATTATCCCAGGAAGGGAGCCCTGATTTTATAGCAATAAAATCATCACAGATCTGGTATTCCAGCAAGGATTTTTGCAGGGGTTGTTTACCCTAAATCTTTGTGCAATGAGATTGGTTTTTGTTTTTAATGTTTCCGATAATGTTTCGTTGATAACCTAACTGTGCCAATAATTAATAAAGAGATTTTATTTGGATTATTAATTGTGTGTTGGGTTTGCAAGAAAATCAGCATAGAGGACCAAACTGCAAACATTTTCACCAAGCCTTTGTGTCTTGAAACATATATAAAATTCTAAGATAAGCTTGGTGTAGTTAGTAGATTGGCCATTAAGGGAGAGTGTTAAAGTAAATATTAGAATATTATGGTCAATTAGATATTAGACATAAGGATTAATAAAGTCACTTGGACTTTATGTTACTTTATGCTTTTATGCTTTATTTGACTTTAATGTGCTTTTTGGTTTATCTGTTACCAACATCACGATATTATCGCCATTTTGAGGGTTGGCAATATTATTGACTAAAAATATCGCGATATATTCCTTTGGCAATAATATCGCGATATTTTCGAAAATAGCGCAATAATATCGCGATTTGATGGAAAATGTCGCAGACAGTCATGGATTAAAAGCCAATTTTGGGTTTTAAAGTGTCATTTTGCAAACAAAGTG
>JZKD02S0844395.1:105853-116572 GCA_000966675.3 Picea glauca | reverse complement strand
CTTGACAGTGGCATGATCCTTAGTTTATCAGCCTGCTGGTTTGTTTTCTGGTTTACTATCCTAAGAGTCCTTCTTGGCAATATCCACATGATCATGACGAGATCTACCCTGAGGGTTTGATCCATGATCCATCAAGCTTTTTCTGAGCATACATTGAGGAAGGTAACAGCAACATATCAGGTAATTCTGTTCTTTGTTTCAGTCAAGGAAATATTCAGGTCTATGTTATGCTACTTACTGATTTATGCTATCAGATTATGCATCAGAAATTTTAATGTCTTGCCGATCCTAAATTACAGTAGCTAATGTTTGGAAATTAAAATAAAATATTTCTGTTCTAGCCAGTTAATGTTTTTGCCCTTAAATTCTAACAAGTGGCACATAGCTTGGATAAAGTGTGACCCACCATGATAGCCCAATAGTAATTCGGATCAGCACTGGACCCAAATTTCTGGATTGGGTGGATAGTATGGTGGGACCACGTGGGTGGAAATCCAAAGCAAACCACATGGTTAAATAGATTAGTGATGCACTAGACTAGCAGTCAAATGCCATGCTTGAGGAACAGTGCCTGGAAACCCTCCTCGTCTACTACCCTATCAGTGTTCATGTCCCATATCTCCCATCAGATATTCGAGTCCTAAAACATGTGACGAGAAGATGGGAGAGGTAACTAAGACCGAGGGTATTCGGGGAGTCATATACGGTGGTCGTATGGGTGAACATGGACTGGGGATCAAGGTCAGGGGGTAGATTGGACTGATGAGGGAAGAGGATGTGCCAAAAGGTTCATGGGAGAGTCATGAAGGGCTATACACAATCTCTGTTGGACAAGAAAGATACATTTCTTGCATCGAAGGAGATAACGATAGGATTTTCAAAGTTTGGGATAAGAGGC
This sequence comes from Picea glauca, assembly GCA_000966675.3. NCBI lineage: Eukaryota > Viridiplantae > Streptophyta > Pinopsida > Pinales > Pinaceae > Picea > Picea glauca. The sequence continues at coordinate 115,674 of JZKD02S0844395.1, read as the reverse complement.
AAGATCATGTAAGAGGGTGTGGCAAAGCTAAGAATGGTATGATTTGCATTCTTCATCGTACCATTGGCTCATTGGGTTCGATCTGGGTTTCAGGGAGCGGGAGGGAGTTTTGGTAGTATGAGGGTAGTGATTAAGAGTTGCTTCCGAAATAACCGAAGAGAGGAGGGCATATTTGGAGGAGGCTAGCTCAAGCAATGAGAAATGGGATGGAGGGGGAAGTATCTAGTGGAGAAGGGTAGAATAGGCATCGACGTCCCAATCATCAAATAGGATGGTGGTCGGAGGGGGTCGGGGGGGAAGGGTTGGCTCTTAGTGAAAAGGATAGAAGATTGTGGTCCGCTAAGGGAATCCAGAGGATCGAGAACTAGAAGATATATGGAATCAAGCTCTGATTGACCAAAACATAGTCGACAACACTAGGACCCCACTATGAGGGAAACATGTAAAACCGCTAGACTCTAGGGAACAAGGTAGACCATTAAGGATCAACATCTCATGAGAGTCACCTAAATGCAGGAGGTGCCTATCATAAGATAAAAAGGGGCCCAACCCAACATCCAACATCTTGTGGAGGTCCACAAAGGCTAGGTCTATCTCATAAAGGTAGAAATTATTTTCAAATCTATCATGGAGCAACATATGTTGGTTCCTAGTACGAGCAATGAAGTCACCCAGAAGGATGACCTCACCCTGAGTCAAATATTGGACAATATCCACGTATAAGTCCAAGTAGGGGTCCCCATCAAAATCCCTATGTAGAGCATAATCTGATGAAGCGGGAGGGAAATAGCAAACCGCAATGAAGATGTCACAGGAAAGGGAGGACATGTTGTTGATCCGGACCCACATGAAACGAGTTGCCTCATCTGAGCTAACCATGGTCACTCTTCTCTTGAGAGAATCCCAGATATAACAAGCAACACCACTTGAACCCCTGACCCCACCAATATTATGTGTGTCCTATCTACAAAATAAAAGCGAGTGATAGCCTAGATAGTCTAATATAGTTCGAATAAGACTCGTGTGTCTCAGTTACACAAAGAATGCCTAAGGGTCCGAGTGCATCATTAAGTGACCCTAGAGAAAACTAGAAGGCCACATTACATTTCCAACACCCCACCAATATGCCCGAAATTCCACTCGTGCCTTAGCAAGGGCATCATTTGGTAGACCCAAGCCGAGAATACCCTAGGGGAGGAGAGTCTTGAATCACTACTTTGAGATCCTGAATGACTACCCATTTCCCTACTTTTCGAGCCTCTGCTAAGTGATCCCGAGATTTTTTAAGTTCTGCAACTTGGGAGCAAGTAAGGTATTGTCCAAGAATATTTTATGGGGAAGTGAGAAGAGTTCAAGAGTAGAAAGTAGAATGGCATGTGTCCAAAAATACTCCATGAGAGTCTCCCAATGAAGCACTCTACCTTCTAGAAGCGATTGAAAAGCACATGTTGAAAATAGCCTAGGGAAGTCACCCTCTCTCCTAAGATCTAGTTGCTTGCATGGCTTAAGTATTATATTTTCCTAAAGTCTCCTCTTCTAGAGCACTCCTTTCTTGACACAACTGATTTTCCTTTTTATAAAAAGCACACATGCTAAAAATAAGGCCCCAATGAATTCTTCGAAAAGGTAACCTTGAATCTGACATGTTGTGGAAGGCATGTCAGATTCTAATGAAGAAGAATCACCAAAGGTGTCATTAGCATCAATTACAAGCATTAGACAGGATTGTAAGGAAGATGACCATGTTACAATCCAAGAAGAAGAAGTGCAACCACCTACAACTCATTATATTCCACCTCATTTGAGGAATAGTGGTACCATCCGTAATAGTCAAGACATAAAACCCATGATTTCGCTTGAAGCAATTATAGAAAAAATGAAACCAAATACCCTGAAACTCAAAGGAAGACTAAACGAAAAAGATATCACACTATTAGTAGATTTGGGAAGCACCCACAATTTCGTGGACATTAATCTTGTGAAACAATTAAATCTTTTTGTATACCCTGTAAAGAATCTCGTGGTTACAACAGTCGACGGTCAGCAAATCAAAGGATTAAGACAATGCCATAAGTTCTCGATCAAAATACAAAACCTAGAACTACAATCTAGATATTATGCTCTACCCCTTAGTGGAATGGACAAGGTGTTGGGAGCAAAATGATTGATGCAATTCGACACTGTTGATGTTTGTAGCATCAAACAAGTACTTCTACATCGGTTTTGTGTCTAACATGTAGAAGTCACCATTAATACCACTCAAGACTTAGGAAATTCACTTTAATTAAGTAATTATTAAAGTGAATGCCTTTTTATAGTTAATTGAGTTTAATTTAATGAAATGCCTAAGTTTTTGGCATTAGTGAATTACATTAAATCTTAGCCATTATTCTCAAGTGTTGATGGGATCTAATCTCAACCATTGATCACTTTGGATATCTATGGTTTTGGATTTAGAGTAAACTAAACATTATAAAAGGAAGCTAAGGTGAGAAGAGACACACACGCAGAGAGTGAGATAGTGAGATCTCCTTGATTGGGTGGAAAAGGACTTTCATCCAAGTGTGTAGGGTCCGAGGAAGGAAGCAAGGGGAAACAATAGGAGTAACGACCTGCAAGATCAAAGGACGGATCTTGAGGTGTAATCAGCTAGTTTGTTGTTTGTATTTTTTCCTTAGAGGGGTCGTTTTCCCAGGATGGGAGCCCTTGTAAGCTTGGATTCATTTATAATGAAAAGTTGATTTGAAGGGCAAAAATAAGTGTGCATAATTGTGGTTTTCTGTTTATTGCTTCCGCTGATTTATTTATTTAAATCATTAAAACCCAGTTGTGCTTTTATTCAGTAAATCTGCAGTGATTTACAACAAGGTATTTACTAGGAATTAATTGCCAGGGTGTTGGGTTAGTAAAATTAACATGGTATAAAAGCCAGATCTCTGAGGAGGGTACCAAGGGTGCACATATCCAGTGATTTCTTGCAGGGAGAGCAGTACAACAAGCAGGAGAAAAAAAAACCTAGCAAGCAGTATTTTTTTTGTGAAGGTCGTACAGCCAAGGACAGATGTACAGACTAGATCTAACCACAGAGGGGTTGTACAGGCTGTACAGGGCCACAGTCGGGCCATACAGGCTGCGTACGGGCAGTCGTACGACACGTGGGCAGGTGTGGGTCAGGGAAAACAGGCTACGAGCAACTATTGGGTGCCGTGACCAGGCCCAAATAGGTTACGAGCAACTGCTAGGAGTTGCGGACAGGCCCCAACAAGCCGCATGCAGCCCCAAACAGGCCCATATAGGTCGCGGGCAGCTTCAAGTAGAGTATAGACAATAGCGGGCAGCAGGTCAGGGCAGCAGAAAAATTTCAGAGCAGAAGTGTTGGGTGGCTCGCTGAGGAGTGGCAGAATTCCGAGCAGGGATCTCGACGGCCAGTAGAGGAAATCGAATCAGTTTTGGTGCTTGATAGAATAAGAACATGGTAGTTTTTTTTTCAGATCTAGAAATGGCAATGGCTTGTCTCAGGTTTTAAGACAAGTTGAATGGAGCATCTAACTTTCTTTCTTGTAAAGCGAGGGTGACCTTGCTTTTGAACGAACATGACCTGTGGGAGATCACATAAAAGGTTGTTCCTACAGCAACAGATGCAATTGAGAGGGAAGCTCTCGTGAAGAAGGACATCAATGCCTAGAGAGTCATCATGGATGTCGTGAAGGATCATTTAATCCCTCACTTGGCAAAGAAACAGTCGACCAAAGAGATGTTCAAGGCTCTAGTGGATTTGTTCCAGAGTGATAACTTGAACAAGAAGATGGTCTTGAGGAACAAGCTTAGTTCCATCCAAATGTCAAGATCTGGCAATGTTACTAGCTACTTCATGAGGATCACTCAAACATGTGATCGGCTTCCAGTCATTGGGAAAAAAACAGATGACACAGAACTCATTAGTGTGGCATTGAATGGTTTTTCCAAGTCATGGAAACCATTTGTCAAGGGGATCAACACTCAAGAGAATCTTCCAGATTGGCAGAGGCTTTGGGATGATTGCATGCAAGAAGAGACTCGGGAGGAGTCTAAAGCAAGCAAGTAGGAAGATGGAGAGGAGAACTTGGCTCTAGTCAGTCAGACCAAGAGGAGAAAAGGACAAGGTTTCAAGGGTAACAGTGAAGGAAGAAAGAAGGACTTGAGTAAAATCAAGTGCTTCGTGTGCCACAAGACGGGGCACTATGCATCACAGTGTCTGGAGAAGAAGAAAGGTAAGGAGAAGACACAGCAAGTAATAGCAACAGCAGAAAATCAGATGCACCAGTTTGCTGTGAAGTTTGGGAAGGACTTCTCACGTCTCTTGCCTCTCTACCAACACCATCACAAGGAGTGCATGGTACTTGGACAGTGGCTCATCTCATCATATGACGGAGGCATGAGAGCTACTCAGTAATCTGACGGAGAAGTACTCAGGATCTCATGTGGAGCTTGGTGACGATGCCAAGTATACAGTGGAGGGGGAGGGAACTATCGTGTTCCAGCTTGAGTCAGGAGGTTCATTGGAGGCCCAGGATGTGCTTTATGTACTAGAGTTGAATAAGAATTTGCTCTCAGTCTCAACTCTGGAGGACAGGGGTTTCGTCATCTTCTTCAAGAAAGGGCAAATACTCATACGTCCAAAGGGAGCTAGCCCTAACACAACAATGAGCATTGGTGTCAAAGAGGGCAAGTTATACAGGTTGCAGGGCATGCATGTTCGTAGGTTCAAGGAGATCTTGGATCTTGTCCATTCAGATGTGAATGGACCAATGTCAGTGGTAAAGGACGAGGAGTAGGAGGCTCCAAAGGGTGAGCAGAGTTCACAGACTTCCAATTCAAGGAGTCATCCTTCAGGTGGGAAGGAGGAGTTAGCCCCTTCCAGTTCCGTCAAGAGACCCAACTGGTATGAATTGACATTGATGGATGCTCAGGAGCATGTTTAGGCTCCTAGGAGCACAAATAGGGAGAGCAGGGCTCCAAAGAAGTGTCCATACTTCAAGGCACTAATGTGTAGCATCATCGATTCTGAGACTTCCAGTGTTCGGGAAGCAACAAACCAACAAGGTTGGAGGGATGCCATTGTGCAGGATGATATGTGCGACATTGTGCCAGGGTCGAAGAGAGAACCAGTTCCAGGTGGATCTTTGAGTGGTACCTTCCTCGCAAAGAGGGAGTGTTGATTTTTGTAGCATCGGACAGGTACTTCCACATTGGTTTTGTGTCTAACATGTGGAAGTCTTCGTTAATACCACTCAAGACTTAGGAAATTCACTTTAATTAAGTAATTATTAAAGTGAATGCCTTTTATAATTAATTGAGTTTAATTTAATGAAATGCCTAAGTTTTTGGCATTAGTGAATTAAATTAAATATTAGCCATTGATCTCAGGTGTTGGTGGGATCTAATCTCAACCATTGATCACTTTGGAGATCTAGGGTTTTGGATTTAGCATAAACTCAACATTATAAAAGGCGGCTAAGGTGAGAAGAAGAGACCCACACACAGAGTGAGATATTGAGATCTCATTGATTGGGTGGAGAAGGACTTTCATGCAAGTGTGTAGGGTCCAAGGAAGGAAGTAAGTAGTGACCAGCAAGATTGAAGGACAGATCTTGAGGTGTGATCGGCTAGTTTGTTGTTTGTATTTTTTCCTCAGAGGGACCATTTTCCCAGGACGAGAGCCCTTGTAAGCTTGGATTCATTTATAATGAAAAGTTGAATTGAAGGGCAGAAATATGTGTGCATAATTGTGGTTTCCTTTTATTGTTTCCACTGATTTATTTATTTAAAATGTTAAAACCCAATTGTGTTTTTATTCAGTAAATATGTAGTAGTTTACAGCAAGGTATTTACTAGGAATTTATTGCCAAGGTGTTAGGTTAGTAAAATTAGCACGCACCTATGCCACGAACCTTCAAGAACAATTTATGGAATTCAAGTGGCAAGGGAAGAGCTACAAAATATATGGATCAAAAAGCCTACATCATTCACAAAAAGGAACTCACAAGTATCGAACCACAGATCCGGAATCAAATGCCTCTCCACAAAGAAAAAATTCTTCCAAGCTTGCTTTGAGGACAAAGGGTCTTTAAAGGGGAAGGCAATGTTATATAAACAATAAGAAGAAGAAGAAGAAGAAAATAGGATAATTAATAATATATAATAACAAAAGGAAAACATAATAAGAAAGAGCATATTAAAAAGACATGACCTTTCACAAAAAGGTGTCAAGGCATCCCTTGGCATATATTTAAACGGGGACCTTCATTGTAATGAATCATCAATCAATTGTTTATAAAATATTAATTTATTATATGCCATTGAGAAAATTAATTTTTATCTTTGCTTCAATGCATCTATGGTTCCTTTCCAAATATCATATGTTGAATAGAATTCAGCATCATCACGCACTAATTCCTTTAATCTTGCTTCTTTTGGAGATGATCCATGGAATGTCCCAAATCCATTGGCAATATCCCAAGTCCCAAATATATTTTGCCTTTATCTGCAATTGAAGTTACTTATCAAGCTATTCAAAAAGCCTCTATAGACTCTGATCGAAATCTCCCACTTCGAGAGGAGTATGATCAATTTACATCACCTATAGGGGCCTTCAACCCCCTTAGCTCCATTGACTTCTTGAACATGGTTTTCCCTCAAACAAGGCTATCTTAGAGGCAATGACTAGTTCAGAACATCTATGGGAAGACATGCATCATCGTTCATTTTTTTCCCAAGATGGCAAACTTAGGGGTTGGAGTAAAGGATTAAATCCCAAATAGAGGTCTTGATTGATGCCAAAATACCATGTTGCATCAGGTGTGTACATGGAAGGGGATACGGCTAACATTTTTAAAACTATGCCAATCAATATCTCTATCTAACTCAATGTCATGGAAAATATCCCAGTTGGAGCATATTGTTCTCATGATGAAATTCAAATTTATACTGCTCTATTCAAGGAATTTCGTGATATATTTGCTTGGTCTTTACGAAGAAATGTCTAGTATTGATCCTCGGATAGTCAAGCATGAAATTCCAACTTTCGTTCATTCTAAGCCTATTATACGGAAGCTACGACCAATTAATCTAAAGAAAGTTGTTGCCATCAAGGTTGAGGTAGAAAAGTTACTTAAAGTTGGCTTTATCTACCCAATCCACTTAATTGAGTGGGTATCCAATCGATTTCCTGTCACAAAGAATCTAGGGACAATTCACGTCTGTATTGATTTTTGGAATCTAAACAAGGCTTGTCCAAAAGACAACTATCCTACACCTTTCATTGATTATATTATCGATGAGTATGCCTAAATCAAAGTCTTTTCTTTTATGGATGGATTTTCCAATTATAATCAAATTCAGATCCGTCCAGAAGATCAACATAAGACTACATTTATTTGTCCTTGGGGCACGTTTACATATATGAAAACGGCATTCGGCCTTAAAAATGTTGGGGCTACATTTCAACGGACCATGTCGTATGCTTTCCACGATATTAAGAATATTGTTGAAGCTTATCGGATGATTTGTTTGCTCATTCCAAGAAACATGCTCAACATCTAGCTCATCTTCGAGTTGCTTTTGAGAGATGCATATATTATAAGATTCACCTAAACCCTCATAAGTGCATCTCTTGTGTGGAGTATGGGAGATTACTTGGCTTCATTGTGTCTAAACATAAGATTATGGTTGATCCTTTAAAGGTAGAGGCTATAGTTCAATGGCCTGCTCAATGCTTTATTCATCAAATTCAAAGTCTTAATAGGAAAGCGAACTTCTTGCAACGATTCATCACAAATTATGCTGAGATTACAAAGGGTTTCATGTGCCTTTTGAAAAAAGGAATGTTGTTTATGTGGGATGACCAAGCACAACGTTCTTTTGAAGCTTTAAAAAAAGATCCTAGTGTCAGCCCCATTACTGAGTCCTCCAGACTACAGTAGGGACTTCTTGTTATATCTTGAAGAATCCAAATCAACCATCGAGATGGTCTTGGTTTAAGAAGATGAGTCACGTTAGGAACATGTGATTTACTATCACAGTAAAGGGGCTTGTTGGACCGAAATTGAGGTACTTTCATATTGAGAAGTTGGAGTTGGCAATAGTTCATACTATGCAAAGACTTCGACACTATATGAGTCTGGTTACATGGACCTCTCGATGTCGAAATATCCTGATACACTCTCAAAAACTACATCTGAAGTCAGATGCTCATAATGGCTCTAAAGCTCTGGGTGGTAAGCCAATGGTAAAATGAATCCAAATTTTCATTTTTCACCTATTTAAAGAGTTTTTGACCTAATTTTGCATTCGACATCTATTTGAAGACTTGTTAATACTTCATTTTTTTCCCAATTGACTTTTGTGAGTGTTATTGAGTTTTATAGATTCTTGGCTATTGTTAGTGTTAGTTTGATTCACAACAAGGGTAGTCTTTTGAGGGAAATTTTTCTTAACTAGCATATAGGGCTAGGGTTTTTCTCCACGCATTCTACATTATTAGCCTTATTACCTCTCATTGTGCCATAGGATCGACCCCACCAAGTTGCAACGTATAGACCACTCTTCGGTTGTCCTTTGTTATAACTTGTGTGGTAGTGCCTACCTGTCATGGATTGCCCTAGTTAGCACCTTGATTGCCATTTGCTGCCCATGCTGATTTTTCCTCACAGGCACAAGAGCCCCATTAGTCCGACCATGACTTTTGGTTTGAACCTACATCTTTCTTTTTCATCTATCTTCTGGCTAATTTCTTACGGGCTCCCTATATATTCGATTTGCATTTGCATTGCTTCATTGCTTGTGCACTTGATCCTAATGCTTCCTTGCAGTTCGTTATTTTGTGCTTATTGTTAGAATTTAAGGAAAAACTAGAACAGTAATATTCTTTTAAATTTATTCACTATAGTAGATCAACAACCAAATCAAAATTTCTGAAGTAGATCAAACACAAAAACAGTACAATAGATCTAAACATGTAGAAAATAATTCTAGGCTAGATCTGAACATGAAAAAATCATTCTAAACATTAACATAAAGAGATATGATAATTATCAAAGCAAAAATTGAACATTACCTTGATCAAAACAAAGAACAAATTTAACTTAAATGCTTGTTGTTGTTCTCTTTTCTGTATGCTCAGAAAAAAACTATAATGGTCATGGATCAAACCCTCAAGGGTAGATCTCATCATGATCTATGTGGAAAGTTTTGCCAAGAAGAACTCAAAACCAATCAACATAAGTAGGGCTAATATAAAAACCCCAAAGATCAAAATAGAGGCTGACAGAAAACCCCTAACAGTCCAAACAAAGAACTGTCCAAGAAGATATAGGACTCCTACAGCAATATGCAGCTAGGAGTAGCAGTCTTAGGGGTGTCATAACAGGCCCTAGAGGCTGCAATTAACAGGTGACAGCAGCACCACCAAAAGAACACAACTGGCAGCCAAAGAGAAACCACCAGTAGCTAAAGAAAACACCAGCAGCAGCCTAAGAGGAACCCATGGCAACTTGAAGAAGATAAGGGAGAGGGTCGTGGCACCTTAGCCAGCAAGAGAGAGGGTCATACCATCTCAAAACAACAAGAGAAGACCAAAACTAGGGCAGTCATACTCTACACCAACAAAGACAAATATTCCAAGGAGGTTGTACCTCAAAACAACAAGAGAAGAATACTCCAAGGAGGTCGTACCTCAAAAATCAAAATTGAACAAGAGAGCCGCAGCAAAATCCGACCAAGAGAAGTGAGGGAGGAAGAATGAGTGAATGAAAGAGTGAGGGGGAGGTTATTTTTATAGTTTA
>JZKD02S0844395.1:77704-87707 GCA_000966675.3 Picea glauca | reverse complement strand
TTCAAAGAGGGTCCAACACCAACAAACACTTGATCAAGGACCAGGTTGCCCCAGAACATTTCTGGGGTCTTATCCACCAAGGTACAAGACCAAGGATCAACCCATGCCCCAGACATGGGTACCCTGGAACACGTCTAGGGGCCTTAGACATATTTAGGGACTTAACTGCTTGGTCCTAGACCAAGAACCCCAGTCATATACTAGGGGCCCTCTCAAGGGTCTTTACTGCTTGGTCCCAGACCAAGTACCCCAGTTATCTACTAGGGGCCCTTACAAGAGTCTTTTGTTGCTTGGCCCCAGACCAAGTACCCCAGTTATCTACTGGGGGCCCTTACAAGGGCCTTTTGCCATGGCACTAACTGTTTGGTCCCAGACCAAGAACCCCAGGAGTGCACTGGGGGCCCTAGATCTCGGCTAGGGTCTTTGCCATCCTCCCGGAGAATGGCTCTTGCAGCTGCTTTAAATTCAACAATTTTTCACCAGAACATGGGTCTTCATGTATCCACATTGTACTTGGTTAGCATACATGCTTATTTTTCACGAAAGCATGGGTATGCCCTATTAGAATTTGGTAGCTTGGAGGTACTTCTACATTGGCAGTGCTCAACATGCGGAAGTGTCCGAGCACACTTTCTCCCTAGTGACTTTATAATGAGTTTTTATAAAGAAACTTTATAAAGTGATTTTATAAAGTTGGGTCTTTTAATTTTTAAATGTAAAAGTGACTTTATGATGTTATGGGTCACTTTAGTGACTTAAGAGACCTCAACAGATGATTAAGTCGTGACCATTGATCTCATGAGGGCAAGATCTAATTTTGACCGTCAATCTCATTGGAAGACCAAGGGTTAGGACAGTTACATTTCGAAAATGAATAAAGACAGCATTAGTGGAGAAGGGGGACGCACACTTTGAGGAGAGAGGAGTGGGAGGTGAAGGGTCACACATCCCGAGAGATCTTTGAGCGTGGAGAAAGGAGAAGCACAGCAGGCAGGGGAGGCTCACCTTTCAATAGTGAAAGTGGGCACGCATTCCAAGGCACTTACAACTGATATTGAACAGGACCGTACAACTGCTAAAGTCATTCCTACTGTATGGATTTGCTAGATAGTACAGTTGTGGTATGCACTTAAATCGTGGCTCTGATTTCAAGGCAAATTGTTGGTTTAGAATATGTATTTTTTCTTTACTGCTGGTACAGAAAATGTGCATTCTTCAAGACAATTAATGCTGAAGTACAGGTTGTACAGTTCAACATTGAACGAAAATTTGATGGAGTTTCATAGGCAGAGTCTTGGCACGGATTTCTAGAGTCGTTGGCACAATTTTCTAGGTATAGAAGAGGCACATTTTCTGAGCTGAGTTTTGTTATATTCATGTTGTAAATGGTTGTTGTAATCTCAGTATCTTTCTCTGGAGCTTAATAAAGAAATCTCCTTAATTTGTCACTCTTTTCCTGTCTTATTCTTCATGGGGTTTTGCCCAGATTTTTTATGGTGCCAAATGTGTATTTTGTCTACTGTTCGTAAATGATTCCGTTGCTGATTTAGTTCCAGATCTATATTATTTAGTGTTTCTGCTCATTAAGTGCAGTTAGTATTGGGTTTTCATGCTGAACTGTTGAGACTTAAATGGAGATTGAAATCTGAGTATGATATAGTGAGTTTCTGAACTATTTTTTAACATGGTATTAGAGCTAGGGCTCTGAAGTTCAGTGGGCAACTTTGGCACTTGGACAGCAAGTGATTTGTTGGGGCATTTGCTTGAAGAAGGGAGAAGAGGTTCTTTGTCAGATGAACAAAGATGAATTCCAGCATCAGGTTTGAAGATAGGTTAGAGGGGATCTCCAACTACCTGCAGTGGAAGGTTAGAATCACCAGTGTTCTCAAAGAGAATAAATTGTGGTCGTTTGCGAACACCATCGTTTCTGTACCTGCATCAGATCCAATAGCTCTTGATGTTCATAAGGTGAAGGAAGTCAAGACTCAGAGAATTGTCTTGGATGGGGTCAAAGACCACCTTATTCCGCACTTGGCTGAGAAGAAGACAGCCAAAGAAATGTGGGATGCACTGAAAATTTTGTATGAGGCAAAGAAAGAGAACCGGAAAATGCCTCTCCGGGACAAGATCCATAGTGCTAGGATGGCCAAAGGAGAGAGTGTGGCCACCTACCTCACCTGGGTTGCCTAGGTGAAAGACGAATTGGCAGATATTGGAGAAGTTATTCCTGACTCGAAGTTGGTGCGGATAGCCCTCAAAGGCTTCACCAAGGAGTGGGAGTTTTTCATGAAGTGTGTGGTGGGGAGAGAGAAGCTCCCTGACTGGAGCAGATTGTGGGATGACTTTACGCAAGAGGAGATCTGGGAGGGGTCTCAGGAAAAGGTAGCGGATGGTGCAGACGACAAGAACGTTGCTCTTGTGGGAAAGAGCAATGAGAAGAAGGACATGAGCAAGGTAAGATGCTTTGCATGTCACAAGACTCGCCACTATGCTAGTGAGTGTCCGAAGTTCGAACAAGAAGAAGAAGTTGGAACCAGAGCTGTCAGCATCAGCAGAGATTGCAGAGTTTGTTGAGAGATATGAGAGGGAGTTCTCTCTCATGACTGGTCTTGTGGGCAGTGGGTGCCTAGCGTTCAAGGACATTGAGTCGTGGTTCGTGGACAGTGGAGCTTCTCAACACATGACAGGGTTGAGGTCAATTTTCCTCAGTCTTACAGAGATAGACTCAAACTGCAATGTGAATTGTGGAGTGGGAGTAGTGGCCACTTGTTCAGAGGGAGCAGAGACTTCTAGTACAGGAGCAGCTATGGCAGTTGATAAGTTGGAGACGGATTCTAGTGGTGATACCAAATGTACCTCTCTCGCTATGAGGGAGTGTTAGAATTTGGTAGCTCGGAGGTACTTCTACATTGGCGGCGCTCAACATGCAGAAGTAACCGAGCACAATTTCTCCCTAGTGACTTTATAATGAGTTTTTATAAAGTAACTTTATAAAGTGATTTTATAAAGTTGGGTCTTTTAATTTTTAAATGTAAAAGTGACTTTATGATGTTATGGGTCACTTTAGTGACTTAAGTGACCTCAACATATGATTAAGTCATGACCGTTGATCTCATGAGGGCAATATCTAATCTTCACCGTCAATCTCGTTGGAAGACCAAGGGTTAGGGCAGTTACATTTCGAAAATGCATAAAGACAGCATTAGTGGAGAAGGAGAGCGCACACTTTGAGGAGAGAGGAGTGGGAGGTGAAGGGTCACACATCCCAAGAGATCTTTGAGCGTGGAGAAATGAGAAGTACAGCAGGCAGGGGAGGCACACCTTTCAGGAGTGAAAGTGGGCACGCGTCCCAAGGCACTTACAACTGATATTGAACAGGACCGTACAGCTGCTAAAGAAGTCCATACTGTACGGATTTACTAGACCGTACAGCTAAGGTATGCACTAAAATCGTGGCTCTGATTTCAAGGCAAATTGCTGGTTTAAAATCTGTATTTTTTCTTTGCTGCTGGTACAGAAAATCGTGCACACTGTTCAAGACAATTAATGCTCAAGTACAGGCTGTACAGTTCAGCATTGAACAGAAATTTGATGCAGTTTCATAGGCAGAGACTTGGCACGGATTTCTAGAGTTCTTTGGCACAGTTTTCTAGGTATAGAAGAGGCACATTTTCTGAGCTGAGTTCTGTTATATTCATTCTGTAAATGGCTGCTGTAATCTCAGTATCTTTCTCTGGAGCTTAATAAAGAAATCTCCTTAATTTGTCACTCTTTTCCTGTGTTATTCTTCATGGGGTTTTGCCCAGATTTTTTATGGTGCCAAATGTGTATTTTGTCTACTGTTCGTAAATGATTCCGCTGCTGATATAGTTCCAGATCTATATTATTTAGTGTTTCTGCTCATTAAGTGCAGTTATTATTGGGTTTTTATGCTTGACTGTTGAGACTTAATTGGAGACTGAAATCTGAGTATGATATAGTGAGTTTCTGAACTATTTTTTAACATGCCCACCTCAAGAAAGATAAATACCTGATACTTTGGTCTTTGTTTGCAAGTACTCTCTTGATCCTCGGGACTGCGGGATTCCTCCTTAGTTCACTATGTTACTGTTATGGCTTGTATATTGTATTTCAGCCCTCAGCTTCTCTTCAACCCTCACACATTAGGGGGCATCTAGTTACACTTAAAATTGGTCCTCTAAGTTATTTGAGTGGAGTTGAGCCATTATCATTCGTTATAACATTAAAAAACACTTTTTCTAGCCTACTTTGCCTTTTAAAATAACTTTGTGGAATTATTCCTAAGAGTGAATCTAAAAAAAATTAAATTGGAATTATTCCTAAAAATAGCACTAAAAACTATGCGAGTGCAATTTCCAAACTAGATCTTGAACTATACACTTGTAGAGCCATGATCTCTCTTGCCAACTAATGTGAACTATATTTTGTCTTATATAAGAGAGGTTCTTTGGTAAGAGAAATAAATTCTTGGAGATCTAAACACTTTTATGCAGATATTGGGTTGGATCTTGGTAAGCTTTCCTTTGTCCTTGTATGATAGAGATTTTCCTTAACTCTCTAATTGAGGTCTTGCTGTGAGTGTAGCCTAGTGGATCTAATTGGATCCAAATACCATAGTGAGATAGTAAGATCCTTATCTTAAGCAAGGCTTCTATACATGTTACTTAATAAGTTAATACTAGGGATGGAAGGACCCAGATTGGGGTGACAGAGGTGCTACAACAATGGATCAGGTATTCATACTTGTTGTAACACATTTCTCATACTTTTAAATATAGATCTATCTTAGATCCTTATCTTGAGGAAGGCTTCTGTACATGTGGCTAAGGATGGAGGGACCCAGATTAGGGTGATAGAGGTGCTGCAACAATGGATCAGGTATTCATACTTGTAACATATTTCTCATACTTTTAAATATAGATCTATCTTCTTTTCCCCCAAATTCCTTATTATTGTTCTTATTGTATATAGATCTAGGAATTGGTATTGAATTGTTTAATTTAAGAAGCAATTTAGATCAATATCTTCATTTTGATGCATCTGTTGGATTGTAGAGAGGTTTGGTTACTTGATTGTGTGCAGATCTAAAGAGGAAGTTGGAGCTAGAGCTTGATTGGATCGGGACTACTTATTAGGATCTACAACAACCAACGTAAAATGGTCTGTCTTTCTCCTTTCTCTTTTGCATATCATGTTATGAGAAGTTGATCTATGGAAATTAGATAGTGATCTATCAGCTGTCTGCGGTGAGATTCCAACCCACTCACCGGTGAATCCTAGATCTAGTGATACAAAACAATTCCCTACAACACAACGCATCTAGAAAGCTTGCAAAGCTGTTACGTCGTTTATGAGGTGGAAGGGAGAAAGTTTTCACTCTAGACTATTATTTACCCAATATTCTTTTTTGTGGTCTTCAATACTACATGATGACAAGTCATTGGTCGAAACAAAATGGTTCTCAAGTTTTCAAGTGAGCAATAAGAACGACAATGGACATCTTTGATGGTAACTCCAAATATTGGATTTTGTAGCTTGATTTGAAGGCTCAATTTAGACTCAACAACTCAAATAGAATGGTTATGGACAAAGTGAAGGACAAATGCAAACTCGTAGAAATGTAAGAATTTGTCTTTGCAAATCACAGCATAGACTCAAAAGGTTAAGATGGATGTTGCTCACCTATGTCAACTCTTAGAACATTGGGAAAGAGCCCCCTGCATGAGTTGGAACCCTCTTGTGGCCACTCTGGTTCCTTTGTCCCAATCCTAGCAATCTCAAAGGAGTGCAGGCCAGCCACGCCACAAGGCAGGTAGGCAGGTAAAGAAACGTAGAAGTGTCAGGCCGGCCCAATTGGCCACATAACCCCCCTTCCCAAACACCGAATGACAAGTCTCCTACGCTATCCCTTGCAATTCTGAAGTAGAGAATCCTCCAGAAAAACAAGAAGGGCAGCAATGGATGGAAAATCACTGTTCCCAAACCCAAACCATCGACCGGAGGCTGGGAAGCGTCATTCAACACTAATAAAGATGACCCACAGACATCTCAAATGGTTCTTGCTGCTGCATAGCTTTTATTTCTTTATGATGATTAACTATGGACCTAGGTTCCCATGGCTGTCAGCATGAAGAACTAACGTTTTTGGACTTCATTATTTTGGTATTCATACCAGGTAGCATTTTGGTCTGTTTTAGCCAGCCACCTGTAACTTAGTTTCTAGGGCTAGTTAATTTTTTCATGCTTTTTTTAACTTAGTTTCTAAGGCTAGTTAATTTTTCATGCTTGTGCTAGTAACACTTGCTTTTCTGCTGCCCCCCTTTTTTGTATAAATGCTTATAAATTTTGTGACATTATGATTATAAAAAGAAACTACAGAAAGCATTTACTACAAATATATATATATAGAGAGAGAGAGAGAGAGAGAGAGAATGTCAAAGATGGTGCTCTTTAAAACTTAAACACCAATTTCTGAAATAAAACACACGCGCGCGTGCACAAACACACACACACACACACATATATATATATATATTGTATTCAAAGCAATGACCTCAGGGTTCAGCAGCCTGGCAATGTTGTGCTTCTCTGATCGCAAAATAGCTTGCCAGGATTGCAAACACGTTACAAAGTCCCCAACAACAGGTACATGTGCAGTTTGATCGTCAGTAGTAGAATTCCAGTTGAATAAATTAATCCCTGATACAGGAGAGTGATTGCAAGCAAAAGTAAGACGCTGCTGATGAACTGGAATGTTATGTTTTCCCTGCAATATTCCAACAAAAAAATGAGATAATCAACATACCATCCAGGATTAAAAAAAAAGGAAAAAGTACTAAAATGGGAAAACAATGCCATTTGGAGTTGATCCTCAAGGTTATTCTTGAAAATGTCCCACTAGATGATAAAACTTTATGTGATATTCACAAAAAGAATAATAGCAAAAAGAATTGAAGTCTTGCATTTGCAAACTAACATGATTAAAATTTTCTTAAATATGGACTTATCAGAAAGAATATCTAGCAGAATTCTGGGAGAAGCTCAATATTAATTTTAGCAAGAAAAGGAAAATAAAGAAGATATTAGA
Organism: Picea glauca; assembly: GCA_000966675.3. Classification (NCBI taxonomy): domain Eukaryota; kingdom Viridiplantae; phylum Streptophyta; class Pinopsida; order Pinales; family Pinaceae; genus Picea; species Picea glauca. The sequence goes on along the minus strand of JZKD02S0844395.1, from coordinate 80,599 downwards.
CAAGGATGATAAGAATCTAACAAAGTTTTACAGTCTATTGATTTTTTTAATCTTTGACCACCTTACAGTTATTTGAGAAGAAAGCAGCTACTCTTGAATAAATGAAACGGTTGTCATAAAGAGGTGTATTTGGCAATTCCATGATGCATAACCACTAAATTTACATGCCCCTATTGTAACACAACTTACACAGGTTCATATACCCATGTGAGAAAGCATCTCTGTGGATTATGCCATGTAATGAAAAGAAGGGTAAAGCAATAGGAGTCAAAACTTGTGATAAAGTGCCAGCGAAAGATAGAAAAAAATGAGGGAAGAGGAAGCATAAAACAAATCCAAAAAAACAAAGGTTGAATCTAAGACCTCATATAGAATGTTCAGTGGTTGATCCCCATCCCCCCATGCTAGTGCATTCTCCCCCATGTATTCAGGGCATAGAACAATAGTAGATATCATTGACCAAGGTTGTAGGGATGACGTGGATGCAAAAGTGTCGAGAGACCAACATGTACCCTTGTGAGTCAATTTAGGATGGTTTGTTCTCTTGGTTGAGGAGTCCAACAAATTATCTTGGTAATTGTGATATTTCTCCCACATTTGGGGAACCTTACAGATATCTCTATTAATCGAGAGTATTGAGATTGTAATTGAGTCATTATCCTTGGCACACGAGCTAAATAAAGTTTGACTCAGCTTTTCATATGAAACTTGGTACCAGCACCAAGAACATCTTAAAGAGATATGACACCAGATCAGAGTTCAAGGATCTTGTAAATTCAGAGGGAGTCAGTTTACTGGGAAGCAGACATATTATGAGACTCAGAGGGAGCAGTCCTAGTATGTGAGTTAATCCATGACATGCAGCAGATGGCAATGTTGAAGTTATATTTGTGGCTTGTGTCTTCTCTCAGATAAAGGTAATTGACTATGACAAGATTCTTGCTCCAGTTGCCAGACTTCCATCAGATTCATTATATCCCTCGCTGCAGTTTTTGGTTGGAAACTTCCCCAAATAAATGTTAAGACTAAATTTTCTTAACGGTGAAGTTAAGCAAGAGGTTATATCGAACAGCCTAAGGGGTTCATAATCCATGGGAAAGAATCCCATGAATTGAAGCAAGCTCTGAAAGCTTGGTATGGAAGATTTGACAGTTTCTCTACAGAGTCTTGAGTTCACCAAGAGTATTCCAATCTTTATCTAAAGATTGTACAAAATCATCCTGTTAACTTAGGATGATCTGTTCCTTACAGGAAAGGAAAATTTGATAGCTCAGACTAAGAGGAAGCTTTTCTGCAGAATTTGAAATAAAAGACTTGGGTCTTTTGCATTATTTCCTGAGCTTAGAAGTGTTGCAAAAACCAAGTGAGATCCTTCTCTCACAAGAGAAAGTATGCAGTTGATATGCTCCGCAGACTTGGTATGTTGGACTGTAAGTCCATATCCACATTGATGATTACAGGTACAGATCTGGAAGACCCCACCTTATATTAGCAGACAATTGAGTCCTTGATGTATCTTATACATACCAGAGCAGACATTTGTTATGCAGTAAATGCCCTCAGCCAGTTCATGTGTGAACCAAAGCATATACATATGGTTGTTGTTAAACATATTCTGAAATATGTTCAGGGGACTATAGCCTATGGGCTCAAATACACTTCCAGTGGAGGTATAATACTTCATGGATATACAGATTCAGATTGGATGGGCAGTACAGTGGACTGGAAAAGTACTTCCGAATATTACTTAAGTTTGGGTTCAGCAATGATCTCCTGGTCCAGCAGGAAACAGGGTTCCATAGCCCAGAGCACTGCAAAAGCAGAATACATTGTTGCAAGTGGTGCTAGCAGAGAAGTAGTGTGGCTCAGGAAGATACTTTCAGACTTGTTCAGTGCAGAGCTAGAACCCACAGTCATCCACTGTGACAACCAGAGTTGTATAAAGCTCTCCGAGACTCCAGTGTTTCATGACAGGTCAAAGCACATTGAGATGAAATATCACTATGTTCGGAACATGGTGCAGAAGAACATTCTCGGTATTCAGTATGTTCCGACGACAGAACAGACTGCAGATATTTTGACCAAGCCACTGTCCTTGACAAAGTTTGAGTACTTTCGAGACAAGCTTGGTGTTGCTGAGAGGGAATGTTGAAATTAGTGCAGCTGCAAGAGCCATTCTTCCGGAGGATGGAAAAGACCCTAGTTGTGGACTAAGGCCCCAGCACACTCCTGAAGTTTCTTGGTATGAGACCAAGCAGTGAGTGCCATGGTAGAAGACCCTTGTGAGGGCCCCCAATAGATGGCTGAGGTTCTTGGTGTTGGACCAAGTAGTAAGTCCCTAGATGTGTCTAGGGCCCCTGGATGTAGTCCAGGGAATCCTTGCCCAGTGCCTAAATTGATCCTTGGATGTGTTCCTTGGTGGTTGGTATAAGTCCCTAAATGTGTCTAGGGCCCCAGGATGTGTTCCAGGGAACCCCTGCTTAATGCATGGGTTGATCCTTGGTCCTGTACCTTGGTGGATAAGACCCTAGATGTGTTTTAGGGCCCCCAGATGTGTTCTGGGGCAAACTGGTCTTTGACCAGGTAAATCTTGGTGTAATACCAAGATGTGTTGATGTGTGATCCTCTTCCTCTCTCCCGGGATGGTCCATGAGACCTAGGAGAGTCTATGAAGATGGGCATGACCACATTATGTGATGTACCCCCTTATGTAGTGATAATAAAGTTTATTTATCACCTTGAGACTCTTATGGACATGTTTTGCCACTAAGGAACCCCCCCTTGACTTTATCCTAACCCCGTGATTGATCTTTCCTCTTGGTTTATGAGTTGGGGTTTTTCATCTTGTGTGAGTGGGGTTTTAATTTTGTGTTTGGGGTTTGTAATATTAAATGA
>JZKD02S0844394.1:913670-928865 GCA_000966675.3 Picea glauca | reverse complement strand
GCCTTGCATTTCCTTTCCTTTCCATGCCATGCCATGCCTTGAATTTCCTTGACTTTCCATGCCATGCCTTGCCTTATGATGCCATGCCATTCCTTTCCTTACCATGCCATGCTCTAGTCACCTCAACACTACAACCATTTGGATATCACATAGCTCATATTCATGCATATACATTACAAATTTCATATGATAATCCTTATCTATATTAATGTTCAATAAATAAATGTGTGTTTGTTTAAATGAATCCTTGCATCTATTATACATTCAGAACATAATTTTGAACCAGTATCCGCATACCAAAGTTCCACATTTGAATTTTCATGTTTAAAAAAATCACAAAACTATCATCATCATAAACACATAATAATAAAAATAATATCTCGCAATACATAAATAGATCATGATGTATACATATCAGATGTCTATATGATTCTACCTAAATACAACAAATAATAAGAAATGAATCACTAAGATGAGTAAAAATCAAATTTCTAACCTTCTAAGTCCAAAATATAGGTTGTTACATTTACAAATCCCTAGACCACAACTATGATCTGAAATAGACTAATCCCTCTTATTGGCCCTCGACCAAGTTTTGAGGATCCTTGGTCATGTTTGACCTATTTTTGGGACTTCGATAGGCTGTCGAAGGCAGAGCACAAGATGAAGCAAAGATTGTGGGATCTTGGCCCCTCGTTAGGTATTTTTGGGTTTTTGGATTATGTAACGGGTATGGGGATGCCGTTACATGGGTTTACCCATGCTTAGGCCTATTTCATAATGTATAAATAGAAGTCTAGGTAATGTAAGAAGTAGTGAATAATGACTAGTAGTGACTAGTCTGTTGCAAGTGTGCTAAGTGATGAGTGTTAATTGCTTTGTGCATACTATGTGGGGCTTGTAGAGCTAAGTGCAAGTGATTGTAAGAGACTCTGGAAGGCTTTGTGTTATAACTCAAGGAAGGAGGATCTAGCGAGGTGCGCATCTCCTGTCCTCTGCGAAGTTGATTTTGAGGCTTTCTGCATGTAAGAAGATTGAAAGAAGATAATAAATAATATGAAGAGTTGGTGGACATAGCCCCAGGGTGGGGGTGAACCACATATATCATGTGTTGTGAATGCTTTGTGCTTTTGGTTGTTATTTTTTTTATGTGATTCAATGCTTAGTGTGATGTTAGATGATAGATGAATCTGATATGATAGTTTAGTGATGAATAGTGTGAATGAATGCTAGATCTGATATCTATTTGTATATTTAATTCTTGAATCTATTGGATCTGTGTGAATACCGTGCTGATCTATTGTTAGGGTTTATCTGCGCTGTGAGCTAAATCTGAATATTAACGAACTGTAATTGCTAAGTGCTTTGATAAGGTGTTATAATCACAGATCTGTGTTCCAGCTAAGGTTGCAGTAATCTGATTCCTGCAACCACCCCTACCTCTACCTCGAGTGATACTTCATCTACTTCGCAGGTGTTGTTGAAAGGGCTAGTAGTTAGGGTTTTGTTGGTGCGCTCTTGAGCGATGAACCCTGGGTATGCCCCTGTGCCAACAAATGGTTTAGTTGCCGGGACCTGAAACTGTTATTGCTGGGAACTGAGGAAGAAGAAGTTGTGTGTGAAGATCTGACCTGAAACTGTGAAAGCTTTGTACATAGATCTGTTTCCCTAGTGCGCAGTATTCTACTTAATATGTGAAGCTCTGTGCTAAGAAGAGAAGTCATATCCGAAGAAAAGAGGTAATATCTGAAAGTTTTGTGCTCTGATAAAGGTAAGAATAGTGCAAAGTTTTAGATCTATAATCTTTGTGCTCTGCCGAAAGTAAGATAAGTGGAAATTTTTTTTTCAAGAATATGGATCTAGGTATGTTTGATAAAAAAATTCCTAGCCTAAAAAATAGGGCACAACTAGAAGAAAGAAGACCTAATATAAGTAGATATGATAAGAATAATGAAAGATATGTGATTCCTATGCATTGAAAGAATGTTTGGACTAACAAATGGATGCAGGATCCTAGAAATAATTTTTTGCAGGTTAGCTAACATGATCCTAGTGTGCAGTACAGGAAAGTATGGGGATCATTTAAGAGAAAGAGAGGATTAACTCTTTTTTACAGTTGCAGAAGACCGGGACATCTTACTAAGGAATGCCCTGGTAGAAGACCCAGTTGTCTTTGTTGTAAAGATATGGACCATAAAGTTTTAGATTTCCCTAGAATGATTGCTAAGCTTGAAAGAATGAATACGAGACAAGAAGACCATGAGAAAGATCAAGAAACTGAGACCATAGTAGAACCCCATAAGGAATCAGAGACTGTACTATTACAGATGAAAGAAACACTGAATGACCATAGAGATACTAATATATCAGAGATCTTAAAAGAGAAATAGAAAAAAGAAGTAAGAATAGGAGACTTCAACATTGACTGTATTTTGGATGAAGAAACATAGGTGAATANATGATAGATGAATCTGATATGATAGTTTAGTGTTGAATAGTGTGAATGAATGCTAGATCTGATATCTATTTGTATATTTAGTTCTTGAATCTATTGGATCTGTGTGAATACTGCGTTGATCTATTGTTAGGGTTTATCTGCGCTGTGAGCTAAATCTGAATATTAACGAACTGTAATTGCTAAGTGCTTTGATAAGGTGTTATAATCATAGATCTGTGTTCCAGCTAAGGTTGCAGTCATCTGAGTCCTGCAACCACCCCTACCTCTACCTCGAGTGAGACTTCATCTGCTTCGCAGGTGTTGTTGAAAGGGCTAGTAGTTAGGGTTTTGTTGGTGTGCTCTTGAGCGTTGAACCCTGGGTATGCCCCTGTGCCAACAAATGGTTCAGTTGTCGGGACCTGAAACTGTGATTGCTGGGAACTGAGGAAGAAGAAGTTGTGTGTGAAGATCTGACCTGAAACTGTGAAATCTTTGTACGTAGATCTGTTGCCCTAGTGCGCAGTATTATACTTAATATGTGAAGCTCTGTGCTAAGAAGAGAAGTCATATCCGAAGAAAATAGGTAATATCTTAAAGTTTTGTGCTCTGATAAAGGTAAGAATAGTGCAAAATTTTAGATCTATAATCTTTGTGCTCTGCCGAAAGTAAGATAAGTGGAAATTTTTGTTTCAAGAATATGGATCTAGGTATGTTTGATAAAAAAATTCCTAGCCTAAAAAATAGGGCGCAACTAGAAGAAAGAAGACCTAATATAAGTAGATTTGATAAGAATAGTGAAAGATATGTGATTCCTATGCATTGAAAGAATGTTTGGACTAACAAATGGATGCAGGATCCTAGAAATAATTTTTTGCAGGTTAGCTAACATGATCCTAGTGTGCAGTACAGGAAAGGATGGGGATCATTTAAGAGAAAGAGAGGGTTAACTCTTTTTTACAGTTGCAGAAGACCGAGACATCTTACTAAGGAATGCCCTGGTAGAAGACCCAGTTGTCTTTGTTGTAAAGATATGGACCATAAAGTTTTAGATTTCCCTAGAATGATTGCTAATCTTGAAAGAATGAATACGAGACAAGAAGACCATGAGAAAGATCAAGAAACTGAGACCATAGTAGAACCCCATAAGGAATCAGAGACTGTACTATTACAGATGAAAGAAACACTGAATTACCATAGAGATACTAATATATCAAAGATCTTAAAAGAGAAATAGAAAAAAGAAGTAAGAATAGGAGACTTCAACATTGACTGTATTTTGGATGAAGAAACATAAGTGAATATTATGACAAAAAGAACTTGGAAAATTTTAGGAAAGCCTACTATGATTCCTTTATTGGGAGGAATAGGATTATTTAGAGGAAAGATGATAACCCTATGTGGAATACTTANCCCACCCATGTCTGGCACGGTGAGTCGTGATACTGTGCTAAGAGATTTGGAGTACACCATGGTTATTGCATACGTCCCGAACGGAATATGTGCAGTTCGAGCACAACAAGACAAGATCGCAACGTTGAAGTTCAACGACTTCAACCAAGTAGATCGGAAGAACCATCATATGCTCGCCCCGTATAAATACTTAACCAGGACAAAGGGAAAGAACTCGAAAATAATTCCCTGTCCATGGATGATAAACCTCGCGTAGTCCACCCTGTTGAACGTAATGAAAATACCACACTTTGGAGGGCACTAGGAAGTTAACGCCTGTGTCAATATCCTACTTTCATGTTACCATTGTGGCTACTTATGGCTAGATCGTCGTGTCACATGTGATTTGATGCTGATCCATAAGATCGCTATATTGATTATGTAACGACCCAACCCACATGAATTCTATCCATGGAAGGCCATAGATCATGACTTAGAACAAAAGATCAAGGATACCTGCGGTGATGTTGAGAAGGGGAGGCGAGGCTGCAAGGTAGCTTCCATCAAGAATGGTGTAGTGCGCCTATCATGTGAATTAATTGCAGGAAATCTAGTAAGGAATAATAGGCCCATGCAGGTCACAAGGTTTGTCGTTGACCTCGTGGGGAAATGTGTAGAAGGCCTACAGATGAATTGGATGAAGTACCTAGTCAACCAACTGAAGTTAGACTATAGCGAAACTCAGGATCAGGGTTACGAGTTCCACTTCAACTGGCTCCTGATYCTCATAGAATTTATTGATTGGGATATGCCGGAAGGTGCGACCTTCTCATATATTGATTCGTTCGAACCACTTGCTACGAAGTTCACCACTCTCTGGTACTCGAGTGATATGGGAAAACATTGGCAATAAATCGTAGTCTTTCATACATATTATCTCTAGCTGAAGAGGGTTATCAAAGCCTAACCCTACATGACTATGAACACCTTACATCGGTTCCGATTCCTCATGAATTTCTGCACATATTGAAACATCATATATATTACTTCACAAGCATATGAGCATAAGGAGGATCTTTAGTCATAATACAAGCTCACAGAAGAGGACCTCGAGGAGATAAATAAAGACTGGTCAACAGACCTCCTTATCCCCGCTGACCCTGTAGATATGTCTGACCCTGAACTTGATAGCTCGGAGGNTATAACTCAAGGAAGGAGGATCTAGCGAGGTGCGCATCTCCTGTCCTCTGCGAAGTTGATTTTGAGGCTTTCTGCATGTAAGAAGATTGAAAGAAGATAATAAATAATATGAAGATTTGGTGGACATAGCCCCAGGGTGGGGGTGAACCACATATATCATGTGTTGTGAATGCTTTGTGCTTTTGGTTGTTATTTTTTTTATGTGATTCAATGCTTAGTGTGATGTTATATGATAGATGAATCTGATATGATAGTTTAGTGTTGAATAGTGTGAATGAATGCTAGATCTGATATCTATTTGTATATTTAGTTCTTGAATCTATTGGATCTGTGTGAATACTGCGCTGATCTATTGTTAGGGTTTATCTGCGCTGTGAGCTAAATCTGAATATTAACGAACTGTAATTGCTAAGTGCTTTGATAAGGTGTTATAATCACAGTTCTGTGTTCCAGCTAAGGTTGCAGTCATCCGAGTCTTGCAACCACCCCTACCTCTACCTCGAGTGAGACTTCATCTGCTTCGCAGGTGTTGTTGAAAGGGCTAGTAGTTAGGGTTTTGTTGGTGTTCTCTTGAGCGTTGAACCCTGGGTATGCCCCTGTGCCAACAAATGGTTCAGTTGCCGGGACCTGAAATGGTGATTGCTGGGAACTGAGGAAGAAGAAGTTGTGTGTGAAGATCTGACCTGAAACTATGAAATCTTTGTACGTAGATCTGTTGCCCTAGTGTGCAGTATTATACTTAATATGTGAAGCTCTGTGCTAAGAAGAGAAGTCATATCCGAAGAAAATAGGTAATATCTGAAAGTTTTGTGCTCTGATAAAGGTAAGAATAGTGCAAAGTTTTAGATCTATAATCTTTGTGCTCTGCCGAAAGTAAGATAAGTGGAAATTTTTGTTTCAAGAATATGGATCTAGGTATGTTTGATAAAAAATTTCCTAGCCTAAAAAATAGGGCGCAACTAGAATAAAGAAGACCTAATATAAGTAGATTTGATAAGAATAGTGAAAGATATGTGATTCCTATGCATTGAAAGAATGTTTGGACTAACAAATGGATGCAGGATCCTAGAAATAATTTTTTACAGGTTAGCTAACATGATCCTAGTGTGCAGTACAGGAAAGGATGGGGATCATTTAAGAGAAAGAGAGGGTTAACTCTTTTTTACAGTTGCAGAAGATCGAGACATCTTACTAAGGAATGCCCTGGTAGAAGACCCAGTTGTCTTTGTTGTAAAGATATGGACCATAAAGTTTTAGATTTCCCTAGACTGATTGCTAAGCTTGAAAGAATGAATACGAGACAAGAAGACCATGAGAAAGATCAAGAAACTGAGACCATAGTAGAACCCCATAAGGAATCAGAGACTGTACTATTACAGATGAAAGAAACACTAAATGACCATAGAGATACTAATATATCAGAGATCTTAAAAGAGAAATAGAAAAAAGAAGTAAGAATAGGAGACTTCAACATTGACTGTATTTTGGATGAAGAAACATAGGTGAATATTATGACAAAAAGAACTTGGAAAATTTTAGGAAAGCCTACTATGATTCCTTTATTGGGAGGAATAGGATTATTTAGAGGAAAGATGATAACCCTATGTGGAATACTTACCCAGATATCTATGAGTGCTCATGGAACTTCGAAAGAATAAGATTTTGAGGTTGTTAAATCTATTGAGGACAACGCCCCATTTTTTATATTACTAGGAAAACCTTGGATTAGAAGGGATGAAGCCGGAAGGAAAGAAGAAGAAGTCTTAGAGAAGAAGAAGCAAAAATTGAAAGATTTCATGACTAGGAGGATCGCACACTTGATTGAAGATCAAGAGAACAGATCAAAGCTATTTAGAACCATGGATGTCGAAGTTCGAAGAACACATGAAGAATCAAAAGAGATTGAAACACCTGCCCCAGATAGAGAAGAAGTATTGCCCCTGAATCCTAGGAAAGAATCTCAACAATGCGAAGTTGTTATGCCAAAAGAAGACAAGAATCATAATGGAAAGAGGAATAACGAGACGAATATCACTGAAAAAAAGGCTAGAAATTTCAGTAAGAAGAGAACCAAGATCGAAAAGTTACAAAAGGTTCCAGAAGGAAAATTTGCAAAACTGGAACTTCGTCGGGATATCAAAACAATGCTACATGGCACTTTTCCATGGCAAAGCGATATACTCATTGAGAGAATTATAATCATTATCCTGACACCCTAAATGGTTAAAACAACAATTGTGTCCAGAAATCTTGCCATCAAACCATTGGGACTGCGCCACAACGGTCAGAACTGCATTAATGAAGGTCTCTTGTCCGTTGGAAAGATCTGTTACGTTGTTGCCTACTTATTCTGTTGACTGTTGCACTGAGAACACTTTTGTGAATTATATCAGAGAGAACTCATTGCTACCGCGCTGTGATTAATAAGATTGACACAAGTTCTATTGTTTTTCACACTCATTCATCCATCTGATCTAACAATGTATGTCAGACGATCTCAGTGCTGCAGAGAAAATCGTTGAAGAAGTTATCATCGATCTCATGGCTGAGAAAGTAATGTTTGAAAGCATTCAAGAGTCCTTGACAAGAGGAGTGCAAGCCTCTCTATCGACCACTCATGGATCTGGGCCATCCCGAGTTGTCACAAAAAAGAGAACAAAGCACAGAGATGACCTAGCAAATTCGAAGCTAATCTCAACCATTTTACTTGACTACATCCCACCCATGTCTGGCACGGTGAGTCGTGATACTGTGCTAAGAGATTTGGAGTACACCATGGTTATTGCATACGTCCCGAACGGAATATGCGCAGTTCGAGCACAACAAGACAAGATCTCAACGTTGAAGTTCAACGACTTCAACCAAGTAGATCGGAAGAACCATAATATGCTCGCCCCGTATAAATACTTAACCAGGACAAAGGGAAAGAAATCGAAAATAATTCCCTGTCCATGGACGATAAACCTCGCGTAGTCCACCCTGTTGAACGTAATGAAAATACCACACTTTGGAGGGCACTAGGAAGTTAACGCCTGTGTCAATATCCTACTTTCATGTTAACATTGTGGCTACTTATGGCTAGATCGTCGTGTCACATGTGATTTGATGCTGATCCATAAGATCTCTATATTGATTATGTAAGGACCCAACCTACGTGACTTATATCCATGGAAGGCCATAGATCATGACTTAGAACAAAAGATCAAGGATACCTGCGGTGATGTTGAGAAGGGGACGCGAGGCTGCAAGGTAGCTTCCATCAAGAATGGTGTAGTTCGCCTATCATGTGAATTAATTGCAGGAAATATAGTAAGGAATAATAGGCCCATGCAGGTCACAAGGTTTGTCGTTGACCTCGTGGGGAAATGTGTAGAAGGCCTACAGATGAATTGGATGAAGTACCTAGTCAACCAACTGAAGTTAGACTATAGCGAAACTCAGGATCAGGGTTACGAGTTCCACTTCAACTGGCTCCTGATTCTCATAGAATTTATTGATTGGGATATGCCGGAAGGTGCGACCTTCTCATATATTGATTCGTTCGAACCACTTGCTACGAAGTTCACCACTCTCTGGTACTCGAGTGATATGGGAAAACATTGGCAATAAATCGTAGTCTTTCATACATATTATCTCTAGCTGAAGAGGGTTATCAAAGCCTAACCCTGCATGACTATGAACACCTTACATCGGTTCCGATTCCTCATGAATTTCCGTACATATTGAAACATCATATATATTATTGCACAAGCATATGAGCATAAGGAGGATCTTTAGTCATAATACAAGCTCACAGAAGAGGACATCGAGGAGATAAATAAAGACTGGTCAACAGACCTCCTTATCCCCGCTGACCCTGTAGATATGTCTGACCCTGAACTTGATAGCTCGGAGGCCGCTCACAAATACCATGACACACACGGACCTAGCAAAAGGAAGAAGACTGAAGAATCTCAATACTTAAGCAGTGCATCAGATAAGACTGCCTCTACATCACCTGGTCGAGGGGGTTATTACGAAGTAGAATAAATAAATGGAAAAGAAGATGAGCAAAATCAAGGCAAAGTAACACCACCTAGAGATGAGGCTAATCCCTTGAAGAAGAGGATGGTTTTTGCCATGAAACCCTCTTCTCGGAAGAAATCAAGAGCCAACTTGACTAAAATGCAGACCGTGCTCACTATCAATGATTTTGACTTCATCAACGCAACTGTGAACGACACCTCGTAGGAAGAGATGTACGACAGAATCAAGGCTGAAATCTGAGGGGTAACAGGCCCTTCAGTCTAGTCATGCAGTGTCYAGTGCACCCCTACCATCAGGAGAACTAGAGTTGGGAGATGAGCCAGCCCAACTCCGCCAACTAGCTGATGCAACCAAAGCTCACCTTCATCATGCACAGGAAGAAAAAGAACAAGCCAGCCAGGCCTTGAAGCAAGTGCAATAAGTAATCGTATAAAAACACCAAGTTATAGAGGAGGAGAAGGTTTCTCTCTAGACAAAGTTTGAAGAGGAGAAAACACAAATTCAGTAGGAAAAAGAACATTTTCTTGCAGAGCAACTCGAAGTGAAAGAAGAAGTCAACATAACACTTTCCTCTCTAACAGGATTAGAGCCAAAGGCAGAAGATCGAGTCATGCATCAATTAGACCAGCTCGCATAAGCTATCCAACAACTACAACAAGGAATAGCAGACTTAGAGCTCTACACAATACTTGACACTCTGCAGGAGCTGAGGGATCAAAGAGATGCAACTGCTCGAAGAACAGTTGAGAGAATAAAGGCCCTTTCTATGGAATGTAAACAACTAAGTGATCGCAGTGCCCAGACTTGTGAGAAACTCACTGAGAATCCATATCTGAAGGCACTAGAGTAACAACTCCATAAGGTGAAGCAGTAAGAATAAGAAATATAGGCATAGTTGAAGCCTATGTCAGTTGTTGAAATGATGAAGTGATCCCAAGAGCAGTGCAATGCTCAAAAACAGGTCCACACCATTCATAGCAGAGTTATGGAAGAGACTCAGAGGCTCCAACCTATACAGGATGAGGCTTTCCAACTGTTTTCAGATATCGAAGGCCAAGGAGAAGAAATCGAGAAAGTCATCATTGCAGTTGAACAATGCTTAGAGGGACCTGTAAACTAATCTGTTATCCAAGAGTTCACTGAACAGGAGGCCGTGGCACAACAACAAGTCGACGTAGCTCAAGCCAAGCTCGAGGATTTTGAGACATAATTACCCATATCAGAGTGAATCGGGACAAGTCACATGTGAGTGTCGGGGGCCTATTGGCCCTCGACCAAGTTTTGAGGATCCTTGGTCATGTTTCACCTATTTNGCACACTTGATTGAAGATCAAGAGAACAGATCAAAGCTATTTAGAACCATGGATGTCGAAGTTCGAAGAACACAGGAAGAATCAAAAGAGATTGAAACACCTACCCCAGATAGAGAAGAAGTATTGCCCCTGAATCCTAGGAAAGAATCTCAATAGCGCGAAGTTGTTATGCCAAAAGAAGACAAGAATCATAATGGAAAGAGGAATAACGAGACAAACATCACTGAAAAAAAGGCTAGAAGTTTCAGTAAGAAGAGAACCAAGATCGAAAAGTTACAAAAGGTTCCAGAAGGAACTTTGCAGAAGGAAAATTTGCAAAACTGGAACTTCGTCGGGATATCAAAACAATGCTACATGGCACTTTTCCATGGAAAAACGATATACTCATTGAGAGAATTATAATCATTATCCTGACACCCTAAATGGTTAAAACAATAATTGTGTCCAGAAATCTTGCCATCAAACCATTGGGACTGCGCCACAACGGTCAGAACTGCATTAATGAAGGTCTCTTGTCCGTTGGAAAAATCTGTTACGTTGTTGCCTACTTATTCTGTTGACTATTGCACTGAGAACACTTTTGCGAATTATATCAGAGAGAACTCATTGCTACCGCACTGTGATTAATAAGATTGACACAAGTTCTATTGTTTTTCACACTCATTCATCCATCTGATCTAACAATGTATGTCAGACGAGCTCAGTGCTGCAGAGAAAATCGTTGAAGAAGTTATCATCGATCTCATGGTCGAGAAAGTAATGTCTGCAAGCATTCAAGAGTCCTTGACAAGAGGAGTGCAAGCCTCTCTATCGACCGCTCATGGATTCGGGCCATCCCGTGTTGTCACAAAAAAGAGAACAAAGCACAGAGATGACCTAGCAAATTCGAAGCTAATCTCAACCATTTTACTTGACTACATCCCACCCATGTCTAGCACGGTGAGTCGTGATACTGTGCTAAGAGATTTGGAGTACACCATGGTTATTGCATATGTCCCGAACGGAATATGTGCAGTTCGAGCACAACAAGACAAGATCGCAACGTTGAAGTTCAACGACTTCAACCAAGTAGATCGGAAGAACCATAATATGCTCGCCCCGTATAAATACTTAACCAGGACAAAGGGAAAGAACTCGAAAATAATTCCCTGGCCATGGACGATAAACCTCGCGTAGTCCACCCTGTTGAACATAATGAAAATACCACACTTTGGAGGGCACTAGGAAGTTAACGCCTGTGTCAAGATCCTACTTTCATGTTACCATTGTGGCTACTTATGGCTAGATCGTCGTGTCACATGTGATTTGATGCTGATCCATAAGATCACTATATTGATTATGCAAGGACCCAACCCACGTGACTTCTATCCATGGAAGGCCATAGATCATGACTTAGAACAAAAGATCAAGGATACCTGCGGTGATGTTGAGAAGGGGACGCGAGGCTGCAAGGTAGCTTCCATCAAGAATGGTGTAGTGCGCCTATCATGTGAATTAATTGCAGGAAATATAGTAAGGAATAATAGGCCCATGCAGGTCACAGGGTTTGTTGTTGACCTCGTGGGGAAATGTGTAGAAGGCCTATAGATGAATTGGATGAAGTACCTAGTCAACCAACTGAAGTTAGACTATAGCGAAACTCAGGATCAGGGTTACGAGTTCCACTTCAACTGGCTCCTGATCCTCATAGAATTTATTGATTGGGATATGCCGGAAGGTGCGACCTTCTCATATATTGATTCGTTCGAACCACTTGCTACGAAGTTCACCACTCTCTGGTACTCGAGTGATATGGGAAAAAATTGGCAATAAATCGTAGTCTTTCATACATATTATCTCTAGCTGAAGAGGTTTATCAAAGCCTAACCCTGCATGACTATGAACACCTTACATCGGTTCCGATTCCTCATGAATTTTTGCACATATTGAAACATCATATATATTACTGCACAAGCATATGAGCATAAGGAGGAGCTTTAGTCGTAATACAAGCTCACAGAAGAGGACCTCGAGGAGATAAATAAAGACTGGTCAACAGACCTCCTTATCCCCGCTGACCCTGTAGATATGTCTGACCCTGAACTTGATAGCTCGGAGGCCGCTCACAAATAAAATGACACACACGGACCTAGCAAAAGGAATAAGACTGAAGAATCTCAATACTTAAGCAGTGCATCAGATAAGACTGCCTCTACATCACCTGGTCGAGGGGGTTATTACGAAGTAGAATAAATAAATGGAAAAGAAGATGAGCAGAAGCAAGGCAAAGTAACACCGCCTAGAGATGAGGCTAATCCCTTGAAGAAGAGGATGGTTTCTGCCATGAAACCCTCTTCTCGGAAGAAATCAAGAGCCAACTTGACTAAAATGCAGACCGTGCTCACTATCGATGATTTTGACTTCATCAATGCAACTGTGAACGACACCTCGTAGGAAGAGATGTACGACAGAATCAAGGCTGAAATATGAGGGGTAACAGGCCCTTCAGTCTAGTCATGCAGTGTCCAGTGCACCCCTACCATCAGGAGAACTAGAGTTGGGAGATGAGCCAGCCCAACTCCGCCAACTAGCTGATGCAACCAAAGCTCACCTTCATCATGCACAAGAAGAAAAAGAACAAGCCAACCAGGCCTTGAAGCAAGTGCAATAAGTAATCGTAGAAAAACACCAAGTTATAGAGCAGGAGAAGGTTTCTCTCTAGACAAAGTTTGAAGAGGAGAAAACACAAATTCAGCAGGAAAAAGAACATTTTCTTGCAGAGCAACTCGAAGTGAAAGAAGAAGTCAACATAGCACTTTCCTCTCTAACAGGATTAGAGCCAAAGGCAGAAGATCGAGTCATGCATCAATTAGACCAGCTCGCATAAGCTATCCAACAACTACAACAAAGAATAGCAGACTTAGAGCTCTGCACAATACCTGACACTCTGCAGGAGCTGAGGGATCAAAGAGATGCAACTGCTCGAAGAATAGTTGAGAGAATAAAGGCCCTTTCTATGGAATGTAAACAACTAAGTTATTGCAGTGCCCAGACTTGTGAGCAACTCACTGAGAATCCATATCTGAAGGCACTAGAGTCACAACTCCATAAGGTGAAGCAGTAAGAATAAGAAATATAGGCGTAGTTGAAGCCTGTGTCAGCTATTGAAATGATGAAGTGATCCCAAGAGCAGCGCAATGCTCAAAAACAGTTCCACACCATTCATAGCAGAGTTATGGAAGAGACTCAGAGGCTCCAACCTATATAGGATGAGGCTTTCCAATTGTTCTCAGATATCGAAGGCCAAGGAGAAGAACTCGAGAAAGTAATCATTGCAGCTGAACAATGCTTAGAGGGACCTGTAAACTAATCTGTTATCCAAGAGTTCACTGAACAGGAGGCCGTGGCACAACAACAAATCGACGCAGCTCAAGCCAAGATCGAGGCTTTTGAGACATAATTACCCATATCATAGTGAATTGGGACAAGTCACATGTGAGTGTCGGGGGCCTATTGGCCCTCAACCAAGTTTTGAGGATCCTTGGTCATGTTTCACCTATTTTTGGTACTTTGATAGGTTGTCGAAGGTAGAGCGCAAGACAAAGCGGAGAACAGAGGATCTCGGCCCCTCATTAGGGATTTTTGGGTTTTTGGGTTATGTAATAGGTATGTGGATGTCGACCCATGGTTTTACCCATGCTTAGGTCTATTTCGTAATGTATAAATATAAGTCTAGGCAATGTAAGAAGTAGTGAATAATGACTAGTAGTGACTACTCTGTTGCAAGTGTGTTAATTGCTGAGTGCTAATTTCTTTGTGCATATTGTGTGAGGCTTGCAGAGATAAGTGCAAGTGATTGTAAGAGACTGTGGAAGGCTTTGTTCTATAACTCAAGGAAGGAGGATCTAGCGAGGTGCACAGATCTCCTGTCCTTTGCGGAGTTGATTTTGAGCCTTTGTGCATGTAAGAAGATTGACAGAAGCTAATAAATAAGATGAAGAGTTGGTGGACATAGCCCCAGGGTGGGGGTGAACCACGTATATCCTATGTTGTGAATGCTTTATGCTTTTGGTTGTTCTTTTGTTTATTATATTCAATGATCAGTGTGATGTTAGATGATATATGAATCTGATATGATAGTTTAGTGTTGAATAATGTGAATTAATTCTAGATCTGATCTCTATTTGTATGTTTAGTGATTGAATCTATTGGATCTGTGTGAATACTGTGATGATCTATTGTTAGGGTTTAGCTATGCTGTGAGATAAAGTTGAATATTAACGAACTGTAATTGCTAAGTTCTTTGATAAGGTGTTAAAATCACACATCTATGTCCCAGCTAAGGTTGTAGACATCTGAGTCCTGCAACCACCCTTGCCTCTACCTCGAGTGAGACTTCATTTGCTTCACAGGTGTTGCCGAAAGGGCCGGTAGTTAGGTTTTTGATGTTGTGCTCTTGAGCATTGAACCTTGGGTTTTCCCCTATGCCAACACCTCATTTCATGTATTTCCATGTAGCTTCCCATTTTAACCTATACAACAATAAATGTATATGTTTCCATAACATTATGCAAGGAAAAATTCAAATCAAAATGTGGATTGCAATGAAACAATAATCACAAAAAAAGTACTTCAATGCCTAGGCTTATATGGATCTAGCGAGGTCTAGGTCATGGTCTAGGTAATGTTCTATGTCATGGTCTAGGTCATGGTCATGTACTTGCTCATGGTATACGTCTAGGTCATGGTCTAGGTCTATTTCGTGGTCTAGGTCATGATCTAGGTCTAAATATAGGTGTATGTCATGGAATATGTCATGGTCATCATATAGGTCTAGGTCATGGTCTATTG
>JZKD02S0844394.1:848778-884107 GCA_000966675.3 Picea glauca | reverse complement strand
GGCTTTTTCGGCACCTCGTTTGGCCAAAAAACGAAGAAGTTAGGCCTCCTGGAAGTCCCCCCTTCAAGCTTGTTGTCTCTGCATCTACAAAACGCACCCTTGTCTCATGAACCTAGCACACACATAATTTAAAGCGTGAAAACCCAGCAACGGGCGCAACCGCGCCAACGGTGCAAACTATAGGACGATTATGGGAGTGCCAACCTCTAAGTGCCTAGCTCTCAAGCATATGAGTTCATAATATGACCACGCACATTTACAAAAAGGGCTACTTTTCAAAGCCAATAATTAAGAGCCAAGTGTTGGGCGCGTGTTAAACCACCACGCTGTAGTTTTGTTTGTGGTCATGTATTGGAGGGTCGTGTGACCAGGGGCTAGAGCTTCGTTCAGTACACAAAACTCCCGCGCGAATGGCATGGTCACATGTAATACGACCACGGGCCGAGGCCCAACCCCCCGCCATATGCAATATTATGTGAATTGAAATAAAATAAAACAAATATATACAATAAGGAACAAATGGTGGTACGTTGGTCGGGAGGACTTTGTGAAGGCATTACTTGGTGGGGAGGTCCGGGGGTCGAACCCCACAGGCTCCAATATATTTTGATCAAACAACCAATATAACGGTGCCACGTGGCACCAAACCACCAACCACATGTTGACACATGTCGAAACACCATTCAACCACATCTTCCAATCAACAACTTCCACGTCATCCTGTACGGACTGTACGGACTGTACAGTCAGCGTCCTTTTTTTTGCCTATTTGACATTCCGAACATATTGTGATATCTCTCGCTCCCGATGTCCGTTTGAGACGAAACGAGTTGTGTTGGGTTTTCAACGATGAGTTCTATGCTCTCATCCGGTTTGAAGCGATTCTGAGCAATTTGAATTTTTGAGCAAAATTTGATCCCCTGATCACTTCCCCTCATCTGGTCATTCCAAGCCTTTTGGAGCACTAGCCTTCCTTTGATTTTCTCATAAATGTGTCTTTCTCTCATTATGGTCTCCTCCAAGGTCTTGGGGTTGTCATATTGAATATTATCACTATAGAAGGACGGTAACCCACTTNGGCACCTCGTTTGGCCAAAAAACGAAGAAGTTAGGCCTCCTGGAAGTCCCCCCTTCAAGCTTGTTGTCTCTGCATCTACAAAACGCACCCTTGTCTCATGAACCTAGCACACACACAATTTAAAGCGTGAAAACCCAACAACGGGTGCAACCGCGCCAACGGTGCAAACTATAGGACGGTTATGGGAGTGCCAGCCTCTAAGTGCCTAGCTCTCAAGCATATGAGTTCATAATATGACCACGCACATTTACAAAAAGGGATACTTTTCAAAGCCAATAATTAAGAGCCAAGTGTTGGGCGCGTGTTAAACCACCGCGCTGTAGTTTTGGTTGTGGTCATGTATTGGAGGGTTGTGTGACCAGGGGCTAGAGCTTCGTTCAGTACACAAAACTCCCGCGCGAATGGCATGGTCACATGTAATACGACCACGGGCCGAGGCCCGACCCCCCGCCATATGCAATATTATGTGAATTGAAATACAATAAAACACATATATACAATAAGGAACAAATGGTGGTACGTTGGTCAGGAGGACTTTGTGAAGGCATTACTTGGTGGGGAGGTCCGGGGGTCGAACCCCACAGGCTCCAATATATTTTGATCAAACAACCAATATAACGGTGCCACATGGCACCAAACCACCAACCACATGTTGACACATGTCGAAACACCATTCAACCACATCTTCGAATCAACAACTTCCACGTCAGCCTGTACAGACTGTACGGACTGTACAGTCAGCGTCCTTTTTTTTGCCTATTTGACATTCCGAACATATTGTGATATCTCTCGCTCCCGATGTTCATTTGAGACGAAATGAGTTGTGTTGGGTTTTCAATGATGAGGCCTACGCTCTCATCCGGTTTGAAGCGATTCTGAGCAATTTGAATTTTTGAGCAAAATTTGATCCCCTGATCACTTCCCCTCATCTGGTCATTCCAAGCCTTTTGGAACACTAGCCTTCCTTTGATTTTCTCATAAATGTGTCTTTCTCTCATTATGGTCTCCTCCAAGGTATTGGGGTTGTCATATTGAATATTATCACTATAGAAGGACGGTAACCCACTTAGAAACCTTTGGATTTTAACCTTATCCTTGATGAAGTCAACCTACTTCAATAATTCAAAGAACCACTTCTCATATTCCTCCATTGTCATGGTTCCCAAGTTGAGTTCAAATAACTCTTTCATATTTCTTTCATAGTAATGCTCAGACAAATATTTCTCTTGGAAATATACTTTGAATTTACTACGTGAGATTATCTTCTCATCGAGGTTCTTGACTTTCTTAAGTTGATCCCACCACATGGATTCCTTTCCTTGCAAGTGGTAGGTAGAAATCCCAGCTTCTACCTGGGGTGGGTAGTCATGCAATTGGAAATATTTCTTCATTTCCAACATCCAAGCCTCTGCTTATTATCCTTTCCTGTGCTCACCATTTAAATTAGGTGGCTTGATTTTCCCCAGTTCACCTTGTAGGATGTCTACCTCAAGCCTTCTTCTTTGCCTCCGTAAAACAAACACACTTGGGATGCTTCCTGGTCCTGAAATTGCATGAGTTCTTCTAGTGGAATACCTTATATAATGATGTATCATGTTCATTCTTCTTGACTTCCTATAATTTCCATGATCATCCATTTTGTTGTGAGATCTAAATGATGATACTTGTCTAGCACTAGTTGCTTGTTTGGTGCCATAATATTTTTTAACTTGCTTATGCAACATATTTAGACTCTGAAGTATCTCTTATTGATCCTTTATAATCCTTTCATTACCATCCTTATATACTTTCACTTCCCTATGAAAAATTTTCATAGTGACAGTCTCTTTCTGATTTATTCTTCTATTTGATTGTATTAGCATTCCCCATGCTGATATATAGACCTAGGAACTCTTCCCCATGGATGTAAGACTCTTGAGCATCTTCCATGACTTTAGTCCTCATATAAGAACTAATTTTATTTATGTACCTCTAATTCTGCAAGATGTGCATCCAACAAAATTTTTTAGGATAAAATAATTAACAAGATTAATGAAATTATGTACAACTGTGTTTCCATACTATATCAAAATTCTTTCTTTCATAATTTTGCATGAAACGTTTCAACACCTTTCATACTCACAAAATTATATTTCTCCCTTTCATAATTTCGTATGAAAAGTATCAACACTTAGATTATTTTCCACTTCTTCGGACTCGTAGACTCATGGACTCACAATCTTGTAACCTTTATTTCATAAGTCAGTTTGAAAAGTTTCAACACTTAGTGATTTTTCCACCTCTTCGGACTCACGGACTCACACACTCGCACACTNAGCCTCTGCTTATTATCCTTTCCTGTGCTCACCATTTAAATTAGGTGGCTTGATTTTCCCCAGTTCACCTTGTAGGATGTCTACCTCAAGCCTTCTTCTTTGCCTCCGTAAAACATACACACTTGGGATGATTCATGGTCCTGAAATTGCATGAGTTATTCTAGTGGAATACCTTATATAATGATGTATCATGTTCATTCTTCTTGACTTCCTATAATTTCCATGATCATCCATTTTGTTGTGAGATCTAAATGATGATACTTGTCTAGCACTAGTTGCTTGTTTGGTGCCATAATATTTTTTAACTTGCTTATGCAACATATTTAGACTCTGAAGTATCTCTTATTGATCCTTTATAATCCTTTCATTACCATCCTTATATACTTTCACTTCCCTATGAAAAATTTTCATAGTGACAATCTCTTTCTGATTTATTCTTCTATTTGATTGTATTAGCATTCCCCATGCTGATATATAGACCTAGGAACTCTTCCCCATGGATGTAAGAATCTTGAGAATATTCCATGACTTTAGTCCTCATATAAGAACTAATTTTATTTATGTACCTCTAATTCTGCAAGATGTGCATCCAACAAAGTTTTTTAGGATAAAATAATTAACAGGATTCATGAAATTATGTGCAACTGTGTTTCCATACTATATCAAAATTCTTTCTTTCATAATTTTGTGTGAAACGTTTCAACACCTTTCATACTCACAGAATTATATTTCTCCCTTTCATAATTTTGTATGAAAAGTATCAACACTTAGATTATTTTCCACTTCTTCGGACTCATAGACTCATGGACTCACAATCTTGTAACCTTTATTTCATAAGTCAGTTTGAAAAGTTTCAACACTTAGTGATTTTTCCACCTCTTCGGACTCACGGACTCACACACTCGCACACTCATAATAAGTTCAACACTGAGCTATTTTTATAGATTCCTTCCTCTATGTACCTTCCTCCATGGTAGTACATGTCACCTATTGCAATGTAAGCTGGAACATGGCCCCTCCCACGTGATGTTGACATAAACAAATGGAAAAATACCAAAACTTTCCCAATTTCTCCTATTCTCCAAAATCCCAAAAATGCTCAAATTGGCCCAAAAATGAAATTACTTCTTGGGTCGTCAATAGAKCTCTGTGACTAAGCTCAGTACAACCAAATCAAGCCTTGTACACAAAAAAWTGTTCACTTATTTTCTAATTCGACTCTTTCACTTTGAATTTTCCATTATTTTGTTGCAGGAACTTGAGGATTTTGCTCAATTTCATCCAATTTCACCATGAAGCACTGTAAMATTTTGTCAAACAATTTTCAAATGAACTCTTCCTGACATTATGTTAAACGGTTCTCTTGAAAACTCTGTAATTTTATCTTCTGCATTCCACTTAATTGGCCCATCCAAGCTGAGTGTTAAAACAAATGGGCTCTRATACCACATTGTAACATACCCAACCACCATCGTTTGGCCACATTTAAAAAAAYATTTTTATTTATCAGCTCTGGTACCATTTTATTAATGTTCCTATCCTCTTGATCTGAAAATGAAAAGGGTTTGTGTGTACAAATTTGCAAGTGAAATAGTTATGTGATTTAGKYAATTGGATGAAGTTGCAAACACATCAACTTAATGAKTTTTTTTCACTTAACATGAGAATCATAAACAGACATAAACAACCATCATAAAAAAKAACATAACACAACAAAATGATAAAGGAGTTCACCCCTCTCTTGGGCTACAACTCCTGGTCCAACTCCCAATAGATCATTTTCATTAATTATCCAAGTGTCAAAATCATTGCTTTACAATGCTCAAAATGAAAAATAGATGGATTCAATGGCTCCAGAATGTCCAAAAACCCCTAGTTGTGATCTTCCTGCAATTGGTTTGGCCAAAAAATGAGAAGAATACCCTTCCTAGAAGTTTCTCCCCAATAACTTGTTGTACTTACTCGCGAAAACACTCCTAGAGTAACCAAACCTAGCTCACGTGCTATAAAACCTGGCTCTACACAAAATCTATGTCATGGGTGAGATTGTCGCACAATTAGCGCAAATAGCACCAACTCCCCAAAGATTCTAGTTGCATATGTGATGCATGAGCATCACCTTCAAAGTCAAAGATGCAAGCATGGAGGTAGGGATAGAACATCTCAACATGGCATAATTTCAAATCAACATTTAGCTTAGAAGTAAATCAATTTGTTGAGATATTTTGGAAACAACTTTTTTTAATAAGTCTTGGTTGTAAAGTCTTATACGAATGTAAGGAGTTTCCAATATAGAGTGTCGGCTCTTATCGGGTAATAACAGATAGTTATTGTAATCAGACAGGGTAGGTAACCACTAAGACCTGATAGGATAGGTTGCAGATAGGACAAAGAGAGCTCTTGGAGCCATTCCTTAGATATTTTTTTGTTGTATTGTAATAGATATAGGGAGAGAGAGATCAGTAGAGACAAAATAGACTAGAAGAAAGACGCACCGAAGAACTGCAATACTATGTAAATTGTTTCATCAATGAATAGAATAGACTGAATTGTCCAAATCCTTCGGACTGTGTTCATTTTGATGTGTGATTGAATGAATGTTGCATTTTGTGTGTGTGATTTAGTTCATTTCGTTCATGTATGATTTTTAAGAGTTAATTGTATGAGTTTGAGACGTAACTGTATAAGTTTCAAATGTTTCTCTTCTGAAACTCATATGCAAGGTGTGCATCTCATATGCAAGGAGTGCGTCGATAGAGTATTGGATTGAATCAGAGGAGTTCATAGAGAACAAAGGGAACTTAGACCAGTTGCAAGGAGTGCACAACATCAAGGAGCGACCAAGCATCGAAGAACCAGGACAAAGGAACACAAGGAGTGCGGGAAGAATTTCTTTTCAAGGAATCCTTTGAACTGAGTTATCGAAATCCCAAGAATGCAAGTAGTGCGTTGGAAATTGAAATATTCAAGGAAATCAAGATTAGAAGAGATAGCGCTTTTCATAAGTGCATAGGAGGTCCAAGAGACAGACTCATAGGAGGATAAAAGGTCAAAACCTNGCATATGTGATGCATGAGCATCACCTTCAAAGTCAAAGATGCAAGCATGGAGGTAGGGATAGAACATCTCAACATGGCATAATTTCAAATCAACATTTAGCTCAGAAGTAAATCAATTTGTTGAGATATTTTGGAAACAAATTTTTTTAATAAGTCTTGGTTGTAAAGTCTTATACGAATGTAAGGAGTTGCCAATATAGAGTGTCGGCTCTTATCGGGTAATAACAGATAGTTATTGTAATCAGACAGGGTAGGTAACCACTAAGACCTGATAGGATAGGTTGCAGACAGGACAAAGAGAGCTCTTGGAGCCATTCCTTAGATATTTTTTTGTTGTATTGTAATAGCTATAGGGAGAGAGAGATCAGTAGAGACAAAATAGACTAGAAGAAAGACGCACCGAAGAACTGCAATACTATGTAAATTGTTTCACGAATGAATAGAATAGACTGAATTGTCCAAATCCTTCAGACTGTGTTCATTTTGATGTGTGATTGAATGAATGTTGCATTTTGTGTGTGTGATTTAGTTCATTTCGTTCATGTATGATTTTTAAGAGTTAATTGTATGAGTTTGAGACGTAACTGGATAAGTTTCAAATGTTTCTCTTCTGAAACTCATATGCAAGGTGTGCATCTCGTATGCAAGGAGTGCGTCGATAGAGTATTGGATTGACTCAGAGGAGTTCATAGAGAACAAAGGGAACTTAGACCAGGTGCAAGGAGTGCACAACATCAAGGAGTGACCAAGCGTCGAAGAACCAGGACAAAGGAACACAAGGAGTGCGGGAAGAATTTCTTTTTCAGGAATCCTTTGAACTGAGTTATCGAAATCCCAAGAATGCAAGGAGTGCATTGGAAATTGAAATATTCAAGGAAATCAAGATTAGAAGAGATAACGCTTTTCATAAGTGCATAGGAGGTCCAAGAGATAGACTCATAGGAGGATAAAAGGTCAAAACCTTTTAACACTTAGAAAATATTCTAAGTTAGAAGAAATCATAAGCTTAGGAGGAGGAGTGACAAGAACAGTTGGATCATAGTGCAAAGGACCAACAACTGTCTGATCAAATAAAGGTGCATGAATATTAGCATTTTACACACACATAAGAGTGAAATTATCAAAGTTTTGAAGTCCCAAAGTAATTTGGGACTGTCCATCGTCAAGAAGGACAAGTGGCGCAAGATTAACAACTCTAGAAGTTCATGGACCAGGAAGAGGTGAGGTAGCCAAAGTAGATCCTGACTGTTGATACATAGGAGATACGTGTCAATAGATCAGTAGCTTTGGGGAAATCACTTAGAGAGTTTCAGTTGATAGTTGAAACTGTCGAAACCCGAAGTTCGAAGGAGATATCAACCTTTAGATTCAGAGGACACATGACGTGAATCTGTGGACTCTGGGTAAAGACCCGAAGTAATTCATATCCATCAGATTTAGGGTGAGATGTGGTGCAAATCCATGGAATCTGGGTAATGACCTGAAGTAAATCTCAACGGTCCGATTCAAGTGGACACATGACAGAAATCCACATACTTTGAGGGAAATTGAAAGTTGAGAATTGAGAAATCTGAAGTCTGAAGACCCAAAGGGACTTCAGCTATCAGATCAGTGGGAGACATGCGTCCATGGATTACCGGCTCCAGATAAAATAAATCGGGAAAAGAGTTTATATTTGAGATTTCCGAAGTCTNTGTTGATACATAGGAGATACGTGTCAATAGATCAGTAGCTTTGGGGAAATCACTTAGAGAGTTTCAGTTGATAGTTGAAACTGTCGAAACCCGAAGTTCGAAGGAGATATCAACCATCAGATTCAGAGGACACATGACGTGAATCTATGGACTTCGGGTAAAGACCCGAAGTAATTCATATCCATCAGATTTAGGGTGAGATGTGGTGCAAATCCATGGAATCTGGGTAATGACCTGAAGTAAATCTCAACGGTCCAATTCAAGTGGACACATGACAGAAATCCACATACTTTGAGGGAAATTGAAAGTTGAGAATTGAGAAATCTGAAGTTTGAAGACCCAAAGGGACTTCAGCTATCAGATCAGTGGGAGACATGCGTCCATGGATTACCGGCTCCAGATAAAATAAATCGGGAAAAGAGTTTATATTTGAGATTTCCGAAGTCTRGAATCTCAAAACGATCAGAACCGTCCATTGAAGAGGGCACATGGTAGAAGATCTATCATTGCGGGAGAAAACAAGGTTTGAAAATTGAAAACTATGAACGTAGAATTGCGAAGAAAATCCTGCCCATTGATTTGAAAGGGTCGGATATGATCCATAGACATGGAAGGGATAGATCTCAGCCATCAGTTCAGAAGCACCATCAAGATCATGAGATTGATGGTCACCTCGCATTGTGAGGATAGAAGGTGCTCGAGTTTTAAAAATTTCAGGGTGGGCCACAATCGAGACCACGGTATTGGTAAAAGGATACATGGTGGCTGGAGGTGAATTGCGGGGTGAAAAGTAGGTTTGTTCTTAACCACTCTTGGGCACGCTTGCAATAATGTGTTTACCTGAGGTCATCGCCCAAGGTCACATCAAGGAGGGTCTTACCAGAAAAGGAGTTAGCACCCAAACTTTGATATTTCGCAAGTGCAAAGGGGAAGGTCGTGGGTTCCATAAGACCTGTGCCGGAAATCTGAAAGGGATTGTGTTTAGATATAGAATGAGACCATCAAGTTTTCATAGATTCGTTTGACTTAAGAATCGAATATCCTTAGGTTGAGAGAATCAAGGGCATGGTTGGAAAGTCTTTGGGTAGTTTTGAGACTTTTCCATTTTTAAGCCTAAGATGGTTGAAGATCCTACTTTTAAGGATCTTGTTTTTCCTTNTCATATCCATCAGATTTAGGGTGAGATGTGGTGCAAATCCATGGAATCTGGGTAATGACCTGAAGTAAATCTCAACGGTCCAATTCAAGTGGACACATGACAGAAATCCACATACCTTGAGGGAAATTGAAAGTTGAGAATTGAGAAATCTGAAGTCTGAAGACCCAAAGGAACTTCAGCTATCAGATCAGTGGGAGACATGCGTCCATGGATTACCGGCTCCAGATAAAATAAATCAGGAAAAGAGTTTATATTTGAGATTTCTGAAGTCTGGAATCTCAAAACGATCAGAACCGTCCATTGAAGAGGGCACATGGTAGAAGATCTATCATTGCGGGAGAAAACAAGGTTTGAAAATTGAAAACTATGAACGTAGAATTGCGAACAAAATCCTGCCCATTGATTTGAATGGGTCGGATATGATCCATAGACATGGAAGGCATAGATCTCAGCCATCAGTTCAGAAGCACCATCAAGATCATGAGATTGATGGTCACCTCGCATTGTGGGGATAGAAGGTGCTCGAGTTTTAAAAATTTGAGGGTGGGCCACAATCGAGACCACGGTATTGGTAAAAGGACACATGGTGGCTGGAGGTGAATTGCGGGGTGAAAAGTAGGTTTGTTCTTAACCACTCTTGGGCACGCTTGCAATAATGTGTTTACCCGAGGTCATCACCCAAGGTCACATCAAGGAGGGGCTTACCAGAAAAGGAGTTAGCACCCAAACTTTGATATTTCACAAGTGCAAAGGGGAAGGTCGTGGGTTCCATAAGACTTGTGCCGGAAATCTGAAAGGGATTGTGTTTAGATATAGAATGAGACCATCAAGTTTTCATAGATTCGTTTGACTCAAGAATCGAATATCCTTAGGTTTAGAGAATCAAGGGCATGGTTGGAAAGTCTTTGGGTAGTTTTGAGACTTTTCCATTTTTAAGCCTAATATGGTTGAAGATCCTACTTTTAAGCATCTTGTTTTCCCTTCTTTGTAACCAGATCCTACAATTGTGGATCTTGTAATTAATGCTCTTAGTTGGAGAGTGAGTAAGGAAAAACTATATATATTCCTTATGTGAGCCATGTTGAAGGAGGAGAGGAAAGGAGAGAGTGCTTAGCTCTTGAAAGCCATAGTGCTGAGCTAATGAAGAGCCATGGTCCTTGAATGTAAGAAAGCTTTGAGAGCTCACTTTGAAGAAGGAATATAGAAGATCTTCATTCTAGTTGGAGCAGGTCCGGAGACATAACCCCAGAGATGGAGGGGTGAACTCTGTTATCAACATTGGTTGTCTCTCTCTTATTTGCCTTCATGTGTTTTATACTCCTTAATGTTCATTTGTATTATGTTTATGTGTTTTAATGCATTATGAACTAATATGCTCAATAAAAACTGTATAAGCCATAGTCAATTTAAAGATCCTCACATTGTAAACATTTGGGAGAGTAATACTCGACCCGTTTACGGATCAGTAGCCCTACAGGGGAGTAGGGGGGTTGCATTAGGTGGAATCATAGCCTTATATTGAGATTGTTTGTAGACAATAGACAAAGGTGAAAGGAGATAAATTCGTATCATTTTTGGTATCAAAAGAAACAAACTGGTTTATGTTTGTAGGCACCAGAAGGTGACGTAGTGAAATCATGCCACCCAGAAGGTGTAGAGAGAATGTATAAATGGAAGAAGAAATGAGGTGACTCAAAATGAGACTAGACACCATGGAAACAGTGCACAGGAGAGCACCAGACATTGGAGATATCAGTGAAGATGAAATTGAAGTGACAGATGTCAAAGAAGAGGTAGCATAGGATGTTGTGGACAATGACTTATTGAAAGTTGTTTCAAGAATAGGAGCCAGAGAAAAAGTAGAGGTACCAATGTATGAAGGAAATTTAGAAGTTGAATAATTGTTGGATTGGGTACGAGCTATGGACAARTACTTSGATTACAAATATATCCAAGAATACAAGATGGTGAATCATGCAATGAAAAGAATGAAGGGTCATGCAACACTATGGTGGGACGAACTGCAAGCCGATCATAGATGCAAGGGTAAGAAAAAAATTAAAAGCTGGGATAGGATGGTAGCCAAGATAAAAGAAAAAATTATCCYGAAGGACTATCAAATCAATATGTTCAGAATATTGTAGAACCTGAGACATAAAATATTATCAGTGAAGGAGTACGCTGAGGAATATTACAGACTGAACATCAACATTTGACAGAAGGAAAATGAAGATGAAAAAAAAACCAGGTATATCAATGGGATGAGATATGAAATACAAGAGGAGATTAGCATGATGTTTGTTAGTAAATTTGAGGATGGTTATTAAGTAGCGTTGAAAGATGAAGAGAACTTGTCCAGGAAACAAAGCCAACAAAACAGAGGAGGAAATTCAAGTACAATTAAGGGAACCAACAAAGAGAAGTTCCAGAAGTCGAAGCATGGAGCTGGAAAACAACATAGTCACCCTGAGAAAGGTGGAAGTTCTAAGGAAGGACAACATGCAGGAAGAAGCTCTTTTTACAGAGGAAGAGGAAGAGCCAGAGCATGCGAAGTTAGATGTTATGCTTGTGGAAAGACATGGAACATGTATTGGGAATGCCCAGAGAGGAAGAAAGACACAAAAGGAGGAGAAGCACACATTTTTGAAGAACAAAAGCATGTGGAAGTAGAAGTAACAGAAGGAGGAAAGAACCTCATGATGAGGAAAGTTATTCTTAAACCAGAGAAGGAGGTAGAGGAACTAGTTCATTGAACAAGCCTGTTCAGAATTGCTTGCAAGATGAAAGACAGAGTTTGCAAGGTGATCATAGATAGTGGGAGCACTAGCAATCTAGTATCCACAGAGATGGTGGAGAAACTGGAGCTGAATACGAATGCACATCCATACCCATACAAGGTATCATGGTTGCAGAAAGGAAATCAAGTAATGGTTAGTCAACAATGCCAAGTTGAATTTAAAATAGGAGGTTATAGGGATGAAATATTATGTGATGTAATTCCTATGGATGTCTGTCATATTTTATTGGGGAGACCATGGCAATTTGACAAAAAAGTTATTCATGATGAGAGGAATAATACTTATACCTTAGAAAATAATGGTAGGACACACATGTTGTTGCCAATAGAAAACACAGAGAAAAAGAGGGAAGCTACTTTGAGTACACATCACATGAGTGGGAAGGAACTCTTTAATGAAGTCAAAAAGGAGAAAGAAATGTAGTTTGCTATAGTGGGGAAGCCTAAAGTTNAGATAAAAGAAAAAATTATCCCGAAGGACTATCAAATCAATATGTTCAGAATATTGTAGAACCTGAGACATAAAATATTATCAGTGAAGGAGTACGCTGAGGAATATTACAGACTAAACATCAACATTTGACAGAAGGAAAATGAAGATGAAAAAACAACTAGGTATATCAATGGGCTGAGATATGAAATACAAGAGGAGATTAGCATGATGTTTGTTAGTAAATTTCAGGATGGTTATTAAGTAGTGTTGAAAGATGAAGAGAACTTGTCCAGGAAACAAAGCCAACAAAATAGAGGAGGAAATTCAAGTACAATTAAGGGAACCAACAAAGAGAAGTTCCAGAAGTCGAAGCATGGAGCTGGAAAACAACATAGTCACCCTGAGAAAGGTGGAAGTTCTAAGGAAGGACAACATGCAGGAAGAAGCTCTTTTTACAGAGGAAGAGGAATAGCCAGAGCAGGTGAAGTTAGATGTTATGCTTGTGGAAAGACATGGAACATGTATTGGGAATGCCCAGAGAGGAAGAAAGACACAAACGGAGGAGAAGCACACATTTCTGAAGCACAAAAGCATGTGGAAGTAGAAGTAACAGAAGGAGGAAAGAACCTCATGATGAGGAAAGTTATTCTTAAACCAGAGAAGGAGGTAGAGGAACTAGTTCATTGAACAATCTTGTTCAGAATTGCTTGCAAGATGAAAGACAAAGTTTGCAAGGTGATCATAGATAGTGGGAGCACTAGCAATCTAGTATCCACAGAGATGGTGGAGAAACTAGAGCTGAATACGAATGCACATCCATACCCATACAAGGTATCATGTTTGCAGAAAGGAAATCAAGTAATGGTTAGTCAACAATGCCAAGTTGAAATTAAAATAGGAGGTTATAGGGATGAAATATTATGTGATGTAATTCCTATGGATGTCTATCATATTTTATTGGGGAGACCATGGAAATTTGACAAAAAAGTTATTCATGATGAGAGGAATAATACTTATACCTTAGAAAATAATGGTAGGACACACATGTTGTTGCCAATAGAAAACAAAGAGAAAAAGAGGGAAGCTACTTTGAGTACACATCACATGAGTGGGAAGGAACTCTTTAATGAAGTCAAAAAGGAGAAAGAAATGTAGTTTGCTATAGTGGGGAAGCCTAAAGTTATCCTTACAAATACTTATGTGGAGGATTTTCCTAAAGAGATCCAGGAACTGTTAGAAAACTTTGCTGACACAGTAGTGGATGAGTTACCACACTCATTGCCACCCATTAAGAGTATAATCCATTATATGGACCTTATTCCAGGAGCTATTTTACTAAAAAAGCAACTTATAGGTTGACAATCAGAGAGAATGAGTAAGTCAAAAATCAAGTCAAGGAGTTGTTGGATAAAGGTTTAGTCAAGGAAAGACTAAGCCCATGCACAGTACCAACTATGTTAAGTCCAAAGAAGGATGGAGGATGGAGAATGTGTACAGATTCCAGATCCATCAACAAGATAACCATTAGGTATAGATTCCCTTTACCCAAGATGGATGATTTAATGGAWTGTTTGCGTGGAGTAAGTTATTTTTCCAAGATTTACTTAACCAGTGGATATCATCAAATAAGGATGAGAGATGGATATGAATGGAATACAACATTCAAGACAAATGAATGTTTGTTTGAATGGTTGGTCATGTCATTTGGGTTGACAAATGCACCAAGAACATWTATGAGAATAATGAATGAAGTTTTGAAAGACTTCATAGGAAAATTTGTCATAGTGTATATGGATTACATACTAATMTTYAGTAAGACAGATGGAGAACAATTAAAACAGTTGACATCAGTGATGAAAAAGTTGTAGCAAGAAAAATTGTTGATAAATCTGAAGAAAAKATCTTTTATGAAGACATAACTCATATACTTGGGTTTTGTGATATATTCAAATGAATTGAATATGTATCCAGAAAAGGTGAGAGMAATCAAAGAATGGMCATCGCCCRGAAGAATATTTGAGGTAAGGATTTTTCATGGGTTAGAAAKKTTTTATAGAAAGTTTATCATAAATTTGAGTGGTATATGTACACCYGTGCTGGACACTATGAAGAAGAAACACAAGTATTTTAGTTGGATAGAGGAAGTTGAAAAGTTGAAGGAGAAGATCACAGAACAACCAATTTTGGTCTTACCATATTTTGGAAAAAGGTTTCAAGTGAGATGTGATTCAAGTGGATTAGCTATTGGAGTAGTCTTGAGTCAGGATAATAGGCCAGTTGCTTATTTCAGTGAGAAACATTCCAACAAATGACAAATAATTTTATGCATTATTCCACATATGACAAATAATTTTATGCATTGATTCAAGCTTTAAAGAAGTGGAGGCACTATCTAATTCCTAAAGAATTTTTCTTGTACAATGATAATCAAAGTTTGCAGTTTATTACTAGGCAAGAAAAGTTGAATCAGAGACATGCTAAATTGGTAGAATTTATGCATAATTTTACTTTTGTTATTAAACATATTGTTGGAACTGCTAACAATGTTGTAGATTCTTTGAGCATGAGGAGTTTAATCGTATAGGAATTCCAAGTGGAGACCTTAGGGTTTGAACACCTCAAGGAAATGTATCGAGAAGATCCATATTTTAAGGAAGATTATGAGGAATGTAAGAATCCTTTGTTGTGAGACAGAATCCCATGGACAAAATATTTGATCCAAGATGGATTATTATTCAAACGAAGCCAACTATGCATACCAAAATTCTTAATGAGAGATAACCTCCTAAAAGAAAAACACAGTGGAGGTTTAGCTGGACATTTTGGTCATGATAAGACATTTGCACAACTGAGAAATTCATATTATTGGTCGAGCATGAGGGCAGAGGTGGAAATTTTTGTGAACAAATGCATAATTTGTTAGTATGCAAAAGGAAGACAGCATAACACCGGTTTGTATCAACCATTACCAATTCCAAAAAGGTTGTGGGATGCACTTAGTATGGATTTCGTATTGGGATAACCTAGAAATTATAAAGGGAGCGATTCCATACTTGTTGTGGTGGACAGATTTTAAAAAATGGCACATTTCATACCATGCGAGAATAAAAATGATGCTACACATATAACCAATTTGTTTTTCAGAGAAGTGGTAAGACTACATGGATTGCCTAGGAGTATAGTGTAAGAGNGTGCTGGACACTATGAAGAAGAAACACAAGTATTTTAGTTGGATAGAGGAAGTTGAAAAGTTGAAGGAGAAGATCACAGAACAACCAATTTTGGTCTTACCATATTTTGGAAAAAGGTTTCAAGTGAGATGTGATTCAAGTGGATTAGCTATTGGAGTAGTCTTGAGTCAGGATAATAGGCCAGTTGCTTATTTCAGTGAGAAACATTCCAACAAATGACAAATAATTTTATGCATTATTCCACATATGACAAATAATTTTATGCATTGATTCAAGCTTTAAAGAAGTGGAGGCACTATCTAATTCCTAAAGAATTTTTCTTGTACAATGATAATCAAGGTTCGCAGTTTATTACTAGGCAAGAAAAGTTGAATCAGAGACATGCTAAATTGGTAGAATTTATGCATAATTTTACTTTTGTTATTAAACATATTGTTGGAACTGCTAACAATGTTGTAGATTCTTTGAGCATGAGGAGTTTAATTGTATAGGAATTCCAAGTGGAGACCTTAGGGTTTGAACACCTCAAGGAAATGTATCGAGAAGATCCATATTTTAAGGAAGATTATGAGGCATGTAAGAATCCTTTGTTGGGAGACAGAATCCCATGGACAAAATATTTGATCCAAGATGGATTATTATTCAAATGAAGCCAACTATGCATACCAAAATGCTTAATGAGAGATAACCTCCTAAAAGAAAAACACAGTGGAGGTTTAGCTGGACATTTTGGTCATGATAAGACATTTGCACAGCTGAGAAATTCATATTATTGGTCGAGAAATTCATGATAAGACATTTCCAGCTGAGCAAAGGTGGAAATTTTTGTGAACAAATGCATAATTTGTTAGTATGCAAAAGGAAGACAGCATAACACCGGTTTGTATCAACCATTACCAATTCCAAAAAGGTCGTGGGATGCACTCAGTATGGATTTCGTATTGGGATAACCTAGAAATTATAAAGGGAGCGATTCCATACTTGTTGTGGTGGACAGATTTTCAAAAATGGCACATTTCATACCATGCGAGAATAAAAATGATGCTACACATATAACCAATTTGTTTTTCAGAGAAGTGGTAAGACTACATGGATTGCCTAGGAGTATAGTGTAAGAGAGGGACACCAAATTTGTAGGACACTTTTGGAGGACTCTATGGAAGAGGCTAGGGACAAACTTGTACTTTAGTTCATCATATCACCCTCATAAATATGGATAGACTGAAGTAGTAAACATGAGTTTGGGAAACTTGTTAAGAAGTTTAGTCACTGAGCAAGGTTGTCAATGGGATCAAATTCTGGCAAACCAGAATTTGCATTTAACAATTCAGTGAATAGAGGCACAAGAAAAATTCCATTTGAAATTGTGTATGGTATACAACCAAGATGGATTACAGAGTTGAGAGATTTGAATCAATATGAGTTTGTAAGTGATGGAGCAGAGGATTTGCAACATAAATGTAGAAACTCCATGACAGAGCCAGAGAGCAGCTATAGGAGAACAACTTGAAATATAAGAACATAGTTGATCAGAAGAGGAGAGAAGTTCAATTAGAAGTAGGAGATGAATTTTTATCTCATTTGAGAAAAGAAAGGCTTGCAAGGGGGACATATAAGAAATTGAATATGAAGAAGATAGGACCATGCCGAATTCTCAGAAAATTTGCAGTCAATGCTTATGAAATTGGGTTGCGAGATAATGTTGGGATATCATCGATATTCAATTTTGCAGACATGTATCCTTACAGGAGAGATGAGGCAAGAGAATCACAAGATCAGAAAGAAGTTCAATGGGAAGAACAATTTCCCACAACAGAAAAACCTAAGATGGATAAAATCATTGAACATAGAGTTGGAAAGAAGACCAGGAGGAAGACATATCCTGAATACTTAGTGAAGTGGAAAGATCATCTAGTGGAAGATTGAAGTTGGGTTACTGAACCTTATATTTTGAAGCATGGAAAAACAGTGCAGGAACTCATGGACATGAGTCCATGAATATTTTAACCAGAGGAGTATGATGCAGGAGCATCACCTTCAAAGTCAAAGACACAAGTGTGGAGGCAGGGATATGACATCTCAACATGGAACAATTTCAAATCAACATTTAACTCAGAAGTAAAACACGTTGTTGAGATATTTTGGAAACAACATTTTTTAATATATCTTGGTTGTAAATTATTATATGAATGTAAGGAGTTGAAGATATAGAGTGTCAGATCTTATCAGGTAATAACTGATATTTATTATAATAGGACAAGGTAGGTAACCACTCAGACCTGATCGGATAGGTTGCATATTGGACAAAGAGAGCTCGTGGGGCCAATCCTTAGATAGTTTGTTGTTGTATTGTAATAGAGATAGGGAGAGAGATATCAGTAGATACAAAATAGAGTAGAAGAAATACGTAGTGAAGAACTGCAATAGTATGTAATTNTCAACATTTAACTCAGAAGTAAAACACGTTGTTGAGATATTTTGGAAACAACATTTTTTAATATATCTTGGTTGTAAATTCTTATATGAATGTGAGTTGAAGATATAGAGTGTCATATCTTATCAGGTAATAACTGATAGTTATTATAATAGGACAAGGTAGGTAACCACTCAGACCTGATCGGAT
This sequence comes from Picea glauca, assembly GCA_000966675.3. Taxonomy (NCBI): domain Eukaryota; kingdom Viridiplantae; phylum Streptophyta; class Pinopsida; order Pinales; family Pinaceae; genus Picea; species Picea glauca. Next base: position 865,758 of record JZKD02S0844394.1, on the reverse strand, counting down.
AGGTTTCATATTGGACAAAGAGAGCTCGTGGAGCCAATCCTTAGATAGTTTGTTGTTGTATTGTAATAGAGATAGGGAGAGATATATCAGTAGATACAAAATAGAGTAGAAGAAATACGTAGTGAAGAACTGCAATAGTATGTAATTTTTTTCATGAATGAATAGAACAAACATAATTGTCCAAATCCTTTGTACTGTGTTCATTTTGATGTGTGATTGAATGAATGTTTCATTCTGTGTGTGTGATTCATTTCATTTCATTCATGTATGATTGTTAAGAGTTAATAGTATGAGGTTGAGACCAAACTAGATAATTTTCAATTGTTTCTCTTTTGAAACTCGTATGCAAGGTGTGCATCTCATATGCAAGGAGTGAGTCGACAGAGTCTCAGAATGACTCAGATGAGTTCAGAGAGAAGAAAGGGAACTTAGATCAGGTTCAAGGAGTGAATAGCATCAAGGAGTGACCAACCGTCGAAGAACCAAGATAGAAGAACATAAGGAGTGTAGGAAGAATTTATTTTCGAGAAATCCTTCGAGCTAAGTTATCGAAATCCCATGAATGCAAGGAGTGTGTTGGAAATCAAAATCTTCAAGTAGATCAAGCTTAGAATAGATAGCACTTTTCAGAAGTGAATACGAGGTCCAAGGGACAGACTCATAGGAGGAGAAAAGGTCGAAACCTTTGAACACTTAGAAAATATTGTAAGTAGGAAGAAATCAAAAGCTCGGGAGGAGGAGGAATAGTAGCCATTGGATCACAGTGCAAAGGACCAACAATCGTCTGATCAAATCAAGGTGCAGGAACCTTAGTGCTTTGCATACGTAGAAGAGTGAACTTACCAAAGTTACAAAGTCCTTAAGTAATTTGGGGTCATCCATCGACAAGAAGGACAGGTGGCACAAGATTCACAACTCCAGAAGTTCGTGGACTAGGAGGAGGTGAGGTAGATGAAGTAGATCCTAACCATTGATCACTAGAAGATACGTGTCAACAAATCAGTGGCTTTGGGGAAATAACTTCGAGAGTTTCAGTTGAGATTTGAAAATCCCAAAACCCGAAGTTCAAAGGAGATATAAACCATCATATCCAGAGGACAGATGGTGTGAATCTATGGACTCTGGGTAAAGACCTGAAGTAATTCATAACCGTCAGATTTAGGGTGAGACATGGTGAAAATCCGTGGTCCGGGTAATGACCCAAAGTAAATTTCAACGCTCTGATTCAAGTGGACACATTTCAAAAATACACATACTTCGAGGGAAAGTGAAAGTTGAGAATTGAGAAATACAAAGTCCGAAGAACCAAAGGGACTGCAGATCAGCGGGAGACACATGTCAATGGATTACCAGCTCCGTATAAATTAAATTGGGAAAAGAGTTTATATTTGAGATTTATGAAGTATGGAATCCTGAAATGATCAGAACTGTCGATTGAAGAGGGCATGTGGCAGAAGATATGTCATTGCGATAGAAACTAAGGTTTGAGAGTTCAAAACTCCGAACATCAAATCGCGAAGAAAATCCCACCCATTGATTTGAAAGGGTTAGATCTGGTACGCAGACTTAGAAGGAATAGATCTCAATGGTCAGTTCAAAAGCATTGTCAAGATTGTGAGATCGACGGTCACCTCTCATTATGGGGATAGAAGGTGCTCAAGTTTTAAAAAGTTGAGGGTGGGTCGTAATCAAGACCACAGTATTGGTAAAAGGACATGTGGTAGCTCAAGGTGAATTGCAGGGAGAAAAGTAGGTTGGTTCGAGACCACTCTTGGGCGCACCCGAAATCATGTGTTTATGTGAGGTCATTGCCCAATGTCACATCAAGGAGGGGCTTATCAGAAAAGGAGATAGTTCCCAAACTATGAGATTTCGCAATTGCGAAGGGGAAGGTTGTGGTTTCCATAAGACATGTGCCAGAAATCTGAAAGGACATGTGCTTACATATAGAATGAGACCATCAAGGTTTTAGAGAGTCGTTCGACTCAAGAATTGGATATCCTTGAATGAGAGGTCATGTAGCCCTATGGGGGAGTAGGGTGGTTGCATCAATATGTCCATCTGGTCGAGGGCAGTGTTAGATTCTATCACCCAATGGTTAGGAGCATTTTTCTCCTCTCTAATGGTCATATGGCATTTGGTTGAAGGTTTTTGTAACCGAGGGTTGGGGTTAAGCCCCATCCCGGACTCCTCCCGCAATATCTTCATAGCAATTTAAATAATTGTTTTAAACAGTATGGTTAAGAATCAATCGTGGGCGGGCTGGAAACCCAACCCTTTCCAAGTATTTTCCCATGCCCGGAGGTCGCACGTTCAACCCTGCTAGATTCCAAAACAAATATTTAACCAACAATAAAGGGGTGCCACGTGGCAGTCCTTGGTTCGGCCATGCGACACCTTTGCATTCAACCACCAATATTCCTCTTGTCGACCACCAATTGGTCCATGTCAAAACTTGTCAACTTAGCTTTCCATGTTAGTAGTACAGTTCCCTTCCCACATCAGTAGTACGGTCTGCACAGTCAGTCTGTATAGACCATACATCTATGTACACTCAAGATTTTCCATGTTTGGAAAAGTGGATAGAACGTGATATCTCTCGCATACGATCTCCGTTTGAGAAATTTTAATTTTTTTTGGGATTGTGAGGATGAGATCTATGCAATGAATCCATTTTTTGAGCAATTCTGAGAACTTTGATTTTTGATCATTTTTTGATCCCCTAGATCACTCCTCCCCATTAGGAAGCTTTTGGACCTCCAAAAGACTCTTTTCAGTCAATATGAAGATGAGGGTATAGTTCCCTCACCTTTCCAACCTCAANCGTCCATCGACAAGAAGGACAGGTGGCACAAGATTCACAACTCCAGAAGTTCGTGGACTAGGAGGAGGTGAGGTAGCTGAAGTAGATCCTAACCATTGATCACTAGAAGATACGTGTCAACAAATCAGTGGCTTTGGGGAAATAACTTCGAGAGTTTCAGTTGAGATTTGAAAATCTCAAAACCCGAAGTTCAAAGGAGATATAAACCATCATATCCAGAGGACAGATGGCATGAATCTATGGACTCTGGGTAAAGACCTGAAGTAATTCATAACCGTCAGATTTAGGGTGAGACATGGTGCAAATCCGTGGTCTGGGTAATGAACCAAAGTAAATTTCAACGATCTGATTCAAGTGGACACATTGCAAAAATACACATACTTCGAGGGAAAGTGAAAGTTGAGAATTGAGAAATACAAAGTCCGAAGAACCAAAGGGACTGCAGATCAGCGGGAGACACATGTCAATGGATTACCAGATCCGTATAAAATAAATTGGGAAAAGAGTTTATATTTGAGATTTATGAAGTATGGAATCCTGAAATGATCAGAACTGTCAATTGAAGAGGGCATGTGGCAGAAGATATGTCATTGTGAGAGAAACTAAGGTTTGAGAGTTCAAAACTCCGAACGTCGAATCGCGAAGCAAATCCCGCCCATTGATTTGAAAGGGTCAGATCTGGTACGCAGACTTGGAAGGAATAGATCTCAACGGTCAGTTCAAAAGCATTGTCAAGATCGTGAGATCGACGGTCCCCTCTCATTATGGGGATAGAAGGTGCTCAAGTTTTAAAAAGTTGAGGGTGGGTCGTAATCGAGACCACAGTATTGGTAAAAGGACACGTGGTGGCTCAAGGTGAATTGCGGGGAGAAAATTAGGTTGGTTCGAGACCACTCTTGGGCGCACCCGAAATCACGTGTTTATGTGAGGTCATTGCCCAATGTCACATCAAGGAGGGGCTTATCAGAAAAGGAGATAGTTCCCAAACTATGAGATTTCGCAATTGCGAAGGGGAAGGTTGTGGTTGCCATAAGACATGTGCCAAAAAGATGAAAGGACATGTGCTTACATATAGAATGAGACCATCAAGGTTTTAGAGAGTCGTTCGACTCAAGAATTGGATATCCTTGAACGAGAGGTCATGTAGCCCTATGGGGGAGTAGGGGGGTTGCATCAATATGTCCATCTGGTCGAGGGCAGTGTTAGATTCTCTCACCCAATGGTTAGGAGAATTTTTCTCCTCTTTAATGGTCATATGGAATTTGGTTGAAGGTTTTTGTGACCGAGGGTTGGGGCTAAGCCCCATCCCGGACTCCTCCCGCAATATCTTCATAGCAATTTAAATAATTGTTTTAAACATTATGGTTAAGAATCAATCGTGGGAGGGATGGAAACCCAACCCTTTCCAAGTATTTTCCCATTCCCGGAGGTCACACGTTCAACCCTGCTAGATTCCAAAACAAATATTTAACCAACAATAAAGGGGTGCCACGTGGCAGTCCTTGGTTCGGCCATGCAACACCTTTGCATTCAACCACCAATATTCCTCTTGTCGACCACCAATTGGTCCATGTCAAAACTTGTCAACTTAGCTTTCCATGTCAGTAGTACAGTCCCCTTCCCACATCAGTAGTACGGTCTGCACAGTCAGTCTGTATAGACCATACATCTGTGTACACTCAAGATTTTCCATGTTTGGAAAAGTGGATAGAACGTGATATCTCTCGCATACGATCTCCGTTTGAGAAATTTTAATTTTTTTTGGGATTGTGAGGATGAGATCTATGCAATGAATCCATTTTTTGAGCAATTCTGAGAACTTTGATTTTTGATCATTTTTTGATCCCCTAGATCACTCCTCCCCATTAGGAAGCTTTTGGACCTCCAAAAGACTCTTTTCAGTCAATATGAAGATGAGGGTATAGTTCCCTCACCTTTCCAACCTCAANAGACTCATAGGAGGAGAAAAGGTCGAAACCTTTGAACACTTAGAAAATATTGTAAGTAGGAAGAAATCAAAAGCTCGGGAGGAGGAGGAATAGTAGCCATTGGATCACAGTGCAAAGGACCAACAATCGTCTGATCAAATCAAGGTGCAGGAACCTTAGTGCTTTGCATACGTAGAAGAGTGAACTTACCAAAGTTACAAAGTCCTTAAGTAATTTGGGGTCATCCATCGACAAGAAGGACAGGTGGCACAAGATTCACAACTCCAGAAGTTCGTGGACTAGGAGGAGGTGAGGTAGATGAAGTAGATCCTAACCATTGATCACTAGAAGATACGTGTCAACAAATCAGTGGCTTTGGGGAAATAACTTCGAGAGTTTCAGTTGAGATTTGAAAATCCCAAAACCCGAAGTTCAAAGGAGATATAAACCATCATATCCAGAGGACAGATGGTGTGAATCTATGGACTCTGGGTAAAGACCTGAAGTAATTCATAACCGTCAGATTTAGGGTGAGACATGGTGAAAATCCGTGGTCCGGGTAATGACCCAAAGTAAATTTCAACGCTCTGATTCAAGTGGACACATTTCAAAAATACACATACTTCGAGGGAAAGTGAAAGTTGAGAATTGAGAAATACAAAGTCCGAAGAACCAAAGGGACTGCAGATCAGCGGGAGACACATGTCAATGGATTACCAGCTCCGTATAAATTAAATTGGGAAAAGAGTTTATATTTGAGATTTATGAAGTATGGAATCCTGAAATGATCAGAACTGTCGATTGAAGAGGGCATGTGGCAGAAGATATGTCATTGCGATAGAAACTAAGGTTTGAGAGTTCAAAACTCCGAACATCAAATCGCGAAGAAAATCCCACCCATTGATTTGAAAGGGTTAGATCTGGTACGCAGACTTAGAAGGAATAGATCTCAATGGTCAGTTCAAAAGCATTGTCAAGATTGTGAGATCGACGGTCACCTCTCATTATGGGGATAGAAGGTGCTCAAGTTTTAAAAAGTTGAGGGTGGGTCGTAATCAAGACCACAGTATTGGTAAAAGGACATGTGGTAGCTCAAGGTGAATTGCAGGGAGAAAAGTAGGTTGGTTCGAGACCACTCTTGGGCGCACCCGAAATCATGTGTTTATGTGAGGTCATTGCCCAATGTCACATCAAGGAGGGGCTTATCAGAAAAGGAGATAGTTCCCAAACTATGAGATTTCGCAATTGCGAAGGGGAAGGTTGTGGTTTCCATAAGACATGTGCCAGAAATCTGAAAGGACATGTGCTTACATATAGAATGAGACCATCAAGGTTTTAGAGAGTCGTTCGACTCAAGAATTGGATATCCTTGAATGAGAGGTCATGTAGCCCTATGGGGGAGTAGGGTGGTTGCATCAATATGTCCATCTGGTCGAGGGCAGTGTTAGATTCTATCACCCAATGGTTAGGAGCATTTTTATCCTCTCTAATGGTCATATGGCATTTGGTTGAAGGTTTTTGTGACCGAGGGTTGGGGCTAAGCCCCATCCCGGACTCCTCCCGCAATATCTTCATAGAAATTTAAATAATTGTTTTAAACATTACGGTTAAGAATCAATCGTGGGCGGGCTAGAAACCCAACCCTTTCCAAGTATTTTCCCATTCCCGGAGGTCGCACGTTCAACCCTGCTAGATTCCAAAACAAATATTTAACCAACAATAAAGGGGTGCCACGTGGAAGTCCTTGGTTCGGCCATGCGACACCTTTGCATTCAACCACCAATATTCCTCTTGTCGACCACCAATTGGTCCATGTCAAAACTTGTCAACTTAGATTTCCATGTTAGTAGTACAGTCCCCTTCCCACATCAGTAGTACGGTCTGCACAGTCAGTCTGTATAGACCATACATCTGTGTACACTCAAGATTTTCCATGTTTGGAAAAGTGGATAGAACGTGATATCTCTCGCATACGATCTCCGTTTGAGAAATTTTAATTTTTTTGGGGATTGTTAGGATGAGATCTATGCAATGAATCCATTTTTTGAGCAATTCTGAGAACTTTGATTTTTGATCATTTTTTGATCCCCTAGATCATTCCTCCCCATTAGGAAGCTTTTGGACCTCCAAAAGACTCTTTTCAGTCAATATGAAGATGAGGGTATAGTTCCCTCACCTTTCCAACCTCAATCCATCTAGTGTTTCTTGCATTTNTGGAGTTGTTGAGATTAGTATCCAAGTTGGATATTGTTGGTTGTGGAGTCTGATTATCTTCCTGATTCATAGGTATTTGTTTTCAATCATGTTTATACCCCATGAAGACTTTACAGTTAGGAAGAATGTACACTCCTCTATGCGGGGGAGTGTGGGGGGGTTACCCCCCTATGGGTTTTGGGGGGGATATCCCCCCAGATAGGGGGTCTTAGGGGAAGTGGTTCCCCGGTGGGGGTTCAGGGGTGAAGCCCCCGAAGGAAACATTTCCTTGTAAATGTATATTGTAATTTCATAGTAAATCTGGATTGTTCATTATAAGGTTGTCTATCTGACGGTAGAAGTTGTGTTAGGGTTTTTTCCCTAGAAGGAAAACCTCTTTTATGAGGGAAATGTATTATAGCTATGCATCATTATGAATATTGTATTCTGAGTGAGGAGACTCTGAGAGAAATAAGAGGAAGTTACAACGGGTGTGTTGTAGGTTGTATCCCTTCATTTCTTGGATAATAATAAAGGAAGGTCCTAGCAATTTCTTTGGTGGATGTAGCCCACACTGGGTGAACCACGTATATMTTTGTCTCTATTGTATTGTGTATCTTATGTGTTTTATTTCYGCATTTGTTTTATTTTATTTCTTCAYGATCCTATTTTTCTAACAATGCTTTCCCAAGGACGAGAAGGAACCGGAAGTGGAGTATACAAACCCAACTTTATATTKCTAGGCTTACTTGTAGCACATAAATAKCATCSTCTTACATATCCTGAAACACTTTCATTCATTCTAGGACAATACAAATACCTTTGMAAATTAGACACCATCTTRCCTACACCAAAGTGGCCAGCAATAAGAGAAGAAAGTGCTTTCCTTATGATGTTGAATCTTTCACCCTTTGGAATACATAATTATAAGAACCAAATATCAATATAGCATAGAAAACCCCCAGAATAAGTACTCAACGCCTTGAAAAAGAGAGAAATTCAGATAATAAGCCTCTTCAAGAGGGCAACCTCCTTATGCCCACATAAATGTACAATTATGATATGATCCAAAATGAAAATGTCTCCTTGGTTTATATAGGAGACTAGGAGGTATAATTACAACTAATGGATTAAAGCAGACATAAATAAAATAACATTACTAATGTAATATGCCCCAATTAAGGGGTAATGAGCCACTATTTAGGGCTTAACATGCCTCTCCCCTTGAGAAAAGTGTTGTCTACAACTCTTGAGTAAATATGGATGTTTCTGTATAAAAGAATCATCTTCCCAAGTGGAATCTTCAGCCGATAGTTTCCTCCATTTAATGAGATACTCTGAAATGGATTTATTCCTCAGTTGGCGAATTCTTGTGTCAGTGATGGATTCAGGCTCCAATATGATTTTTCCTTCCTCGTCAAGTTTTGGAAATATAGTTTGAACTAGGATCTTGTCACATATAACCTTCTTTAAGCATGAAACATGGAAAACTGAGTGTACTCGTGAAGATGCAGGCAACTCCAATTTGTATGCCATAGTACCAATATTTTGCAACACCTTATAAGGGTCATAGCACTTTGGTGATAATTTATTATCCTTATTGGCTTGCTTGAGGGACATCTGTTTGTATAGACGTAGTCTTAAAAACACCCAATATCCTACTTCAAAATGTCTTTCACTACGATGTTGATCTGCTTGTTGTTTCATGCAATTTTGTGCCATGGATAGGTTGTCCTTTAATATTTGGAGAACTTGTTGTTGATGCTCGATGNACCAAAGTGGCCAGCAATAAGAGAAGAAAGTGCTTTCCTTATGATGTTGAATCTTTCACCCTTTGGAATACATAATTATAAGAACCAAATATCAATATAGCATAGAAAACCCCCAGAATAAGTACTCAACGCCTTGAAAAAGAGAGAAATTCAGATAATAAGCCTCTTCAAGAGGGCAACCTCCTTATGCCCACATAAATGTACAATTATGATATGATCCAAAATGAAAATGTCTCCTTGGTTTATATAGGAGACTAGGAGGTATAATTACAACTAATGGATTAAAGCAGACATAAATAAAATAACATTACTAATGTAATATGCCCCAATTAAGGGGTAACGAGCCACTATTTAGGGCTTAACATTCCCCTCCCCTTGAGAAAAGTGTTGTCTACAACTCTTGAGTAAATATGGATGTTTCTGTATAAAAGAATCATCTTCCCAAGTGGAATCTTCAGCCGATAGTTTCCTCCATTTAATGAGATACTCTGAAATGGATTTATTCCTCAGTTGGCAAATTCTTGTGTCAGTGATGGATTCAGGCTCCAATATGATTTTTCCTTCCTCATCAAGTTCTGGAAATAGAGTTTGAACTAGGATCTTGTCACCTATAACTTTCTTTAAGCATGAAACATGGAAAACTGAGTGTACTTGTGAAGATGCAGGCAACTCCAATTTGTATGCCATAGTACAAATATTTTGCAACACTTTATAAGGGCCATAGTACTTTGGTGATAATTTATTATCCTTCTTGGCTTGCTTGAGGGACATCTGTTTGTATAGCCGTAGTCTTAAAAACACCCAATCTCCTACTTCAAAATGTCTTTCACTACGATGTTGATCTGCTTGTTGTTTCATGCAATTTTGTGCCATGGATAGGTTGTCCTTTAATATTTGGAGAACTTGTTGTTGATGCTCGATGTGATCTTCCACTGCTTGAACCTTAGATTTTTCTTTTAGAGAAGAAGTGATAGGAGGGTGGTATCCATAGAGTGTCATAAATGGTGTCATTTTTGTTTCATTATGAAAGGAAGTGTTATACCACCATTCTGCCAAGGGTAACCATTTGAACCATTATGTTTGTTTATCAGAGACAAAGCAATGAAGGTAGCCTTCCAGAAATTTGCTCACTATCTCGGTTTTTCCATCAGATTGTGGATGATAGGATGAGCTATGAGACAATTGAGTACCCAAACAAGAAAATAATTCTGTCCAAAAATGTCGAGTGAAAATGGGATCTCTGTCACTTACAATAATATTTGGGATGCCATGTAGATTTTGAAGTATCTCCATGAATGTCATGGCAACTGTACTGGCTTTGAAGGGATGAGAGAATGCACAAAAGTGTGCATACTTGGTCAGTCTATCAACAATCACCATGATGACACTCTTTCCTTCANCGAAATTGCTTCTACGTTTTCATCTTGAGATGGTTCTTGTTCTTGTTCTTCTTCCTCTTCACAATCTATGTAGAATAATTTCTTCTCATCACACTGATGTCCCTTACTGTACTTGTTGTCACAATTAAAGCATAAACCTTTTTCTTTTCTTTCCTCCAATTGTTGAGGTGTCAAACTTGTAGGTTGAGGTGTTTTAAAAGAAGGAGCATTATTCTCTCTATAGTTGTTAGGATTGATCCTTCTAGTAGCCATAGCCATATTTTTACTTTCAGCATTTCTTGCCACCCTAAATGAATTCTCCAATGATTTGGGTTCCCAAAGGAGAACCTATGTTGAACATTATTCTTTAAAGTTCCTATGAATACATCAATAAAGTGATCATCTGGAATATCTTTACCTTTATATTCAAGCTTTGGAATTTCTCAATGTGCTCTGTCATTGAACCCTTTTGCTTGAGATTTATCAATTAGCTAAAGAAGGTATTTCTCCTTGTATCCTCATAGTGTGCTATCATTTCTTTCATGAAAACTGTCCAAGGGACAAGTGATTTGCAAGAAGAAATCCATCGATACCATAAAAATTGATTGGGTTCTAAATATAAAGAAGAAATTCGTACCTTTTGTGTATGTGGCACATTATGTAGATCAAAGAATTTCTCCATATGAAGTATCCATGTGATTGGGTCCTTTCCATCAAACATCCTCATATCGATCTTAGGAACGCGGTTGGTCTTCAACCCAAAGTTGGAGTTTGTCCATTCTTGATTCATCTTCCTTGTGTCCTCATCATGAATTTCATGGGACACATTTTCAGTTTCAGGTGTCCTCTCTATTAGGAAATTTTTCATTCCTTCCATGATCTCCCTTTTNTCTCAATGTGCTCTGTAATTGAACCCTTTTGCTTGAGATTTATCAATTGTCTAAAGAAGGTATTGCTCCTTGTATCCTCATAGTGTGCTATCATTTCTTTCATGAAAATTGTCCAAGGGACAAGTGATTTGCAAGAGGAAATCCATCGATACCATAAAAATTGATTGGGTTCTAAATATAAAGAAGAAATTCGTACCTTTTGTGTACGTGGCACATTATGTAGATCAAAGAATTTCTCCATATGAAGTATCCATGTGATTGGGTCCTTGCCATCAAAATTCCTCATATCGATCTTAGGAACACGATTGGTCTTCAACCCAAAGTTGGAGTTTCTCCATTCTTGATTCATCTTCCTTGTGTCCTCATCATGAATTTCATGGGACACATTTTCAGTTTCACGTGTCCTCTCTATTAGGAAATTTTTCATTCCTTCCATGATATCCCTTTTTAAACCATCCATCTTAGTATCCATTATTCCCTCCAATTTAGCTTGAGTTGAATCCATCATCCTTTGTAGTTCATATTTTGTCATTGTCTTCCTTTGTAATTCATTTATGTCCCTATGCATTTCTTCACCTTCATCAAGAGTCCAAGTAGGAATTTATGGAGGATTATTTGGTATAGAAGTTCCCTTTTTGGGTGGCATGTTGGCGAAGTATCACTTTTGAACCTTGATTTTGAGGTGGTTCTGCTAGACAATCTTTCTTCTGTTGTATCTCCAAAGTTTCGGCCCTTATGGATATGAAACTTTATTTTTTGTATTTCTCTGATATTTCTTCTCTACAATTCCACAGGTATGATCAAAATTATATTTTCCAAGTGGAATTTATGGTAACTTCCCCACAACTTGATGCTTTTTGGTCTTTCCAGGAGATCTCACTTGTATAGCATGCCCCACACAAAACAATTGATATAAAATTCTGAAACTTGTACCCAAAATATTAAAGACAGTTCACTATCCAATGCAACCTGTCTCACTCAATTTGGATACTCTATGAAGAAGTTATGATTTTACCTAGAACACCTTCTTGAGACTAGTCAATAGGACTATTCATATACCCTATNGTAGGTTGAGGTGTTTTAAAAGAAGGAGCATTATTCTCTCTATAGTTGTTAGGATTGATCCTTCTAGTAGCCATAGCCATATTTTTACTTTCAACATTTCTTGCCACCCTAAATGAATTCTCCAATGATTTGGGTTCCCAAAGGAAAACCTATGTTGAACGTTATTCTTTAAAGTTCCTATGAATACATCAATAAAGTGATCATCTGGAATATCTTTACCTTTATATTCAAGCTTTGGAAGTTCTCAATGTGCTCTGTAATTGAACCCTTTTGCTTGAGATTTATCAATTGTCTAAAGAAGGTATTGCTCCTTGTATCCTCATAGTGTGCTATCATTTCTTTCATGAAAATTGTCCAGGGGACAGGTGATTTGCAAGAGGAAATCCATCGATACCATAAAAATTGATTGGGTTCTAAATATAAAGAAGAAATTCGTACCTTTTGTGTATGTGGCACATTATGTAGAACAAAGAATTTCTCCATATGAAGTATCCATGTGATTGGGTCCTTGCCATCAAACTTCCTCATATCGATCTTAGGAACGCGGTTGGTCTTCAACCCAAAGTTGGAGTTTCTCCATTCTTGATTCATCTTCCTTGTGTCCTCATCATGAATTTCATGGGACACATTTTTAGTTTCACGTGTCCTCTCTATTAGGAAATTTTTCATTCCTTCCATGATATCCCTTTTTAAACCATCCATCTTAGTATCCATTATTGCCTCCAATTTAGCTTGAGTTGAATCCATCATCCTTTGTAGTTCATATTTTGTCATTGTCTTCCTTTGTAATTCATTTATGTCCCTATGMATTTCTTCACCTTCATCAAGAGTYCAAGTAGGAATTTATGGAGGATTATTTGGTATAGAAGTTCCCTTTTTGGGTGGCATGTTGGCGAAGTATCACTTTTGAACCTTGATTTTGAGGTGGTTCTGCTAGACAATCTTTCTTCTGYTGTATCTCCAAAGTTTCGGCCCTTATGGATATGAAACTTTATTTTTTGTATTTCTCTGATATTTCTTCTCTACAATTCCACAGGTATGATCAAAATTATATTTTCCAAGTGGAATTTATGGTAACTTCCCCACAACTTGATGCTTTTTGGTCTTTCCAGGAGATCTCACTTGTATAGCATGCCCCACACAAAACAATTGATATAAAATTCTGAAACTTGTACCCAAAATATTAAAGACAGTTCACTATCCAATGCAACCTGTCTCACTCAATTTGGATACTCTATGAAGAAGTTATGATTTTACCTAGAACACCTTCTTGAGACTAGTCAATAGGACTATTCATATACCCTATCTTCAATAGAGTGTATCTACAAATGTAAGATGACCCATAATCTGAACGTTTTACCACAGGTACCTTACTAATTTGTGTTAATAAACTTTGGATTTTAGGGTCTGAAATGTTACAAAAAAAATTTATAGCGAAAATTCTGCAATGACTCAGTTCAAGATGATTCTAGAACCCTATCTTACACAGGCTGTATCTCCGAAAGTATAAGTCCTTAGGAGCTAAAATTTTAACCCAACATACCTTGATTCGTCTACTAAATATCCTCCAAGCCATTCCATCTAAAACGTTCTATAACAAAAGTTATAGCGAAAATAACAAGGTGTATCAGATGTAGTAGCGAAACCCCAAGACCTTGAGCTCTGATACCATATGATAAGAACCAAATATCAATATAGTGTAGAAAAACATAAGAATAAGTACTGAACACCTTGAAAAAGAGAGAAATTCAGATAATAAGCCTCGTCGAGGGGGAAACCTCCTTATGCCCACATAAATGTACAATTACCATATGATTCAAAATGAAAATGTCTCGTTGGTATATATAAGAGACTAGGAGGTATAAATACAAATAATGGAAAAAATCTGACATAAATAAAATAACATTACTAATGTAATATGCCCCAATTAAGGGTAATGAGCCACTATTTAGGGCTTAAAACATAAATTTCCAAGATGATACAAAAGCTTATCATGCACATGGTAATCCAATTCCTCAGCTTGGTTAGAATGAGACAAAGTTGCATAAACCTCTTTAAAATCAACATAGAATGACACAAAGTTGCATAAACCTCTTTAAAATCAACATCTAAATCATATTGTTCAACATAACTCTCATACATGGTAGAANTGTATCTCCAAAGTTTCGGCCCTTATGGATATGAAACTTTATTTTTTGTATTTCTCTGATATTTCTTCTCTACAATTCCACAGGTATGATCAAAATTATATTTTCCAAGTGGAATTTATGGTAACTTCCCCACAACTTGATGCTTTTTGGTCTTTCCAGGAGATCTCACTTGTATAGCATGCCCCACACAAAACAATTGATATAAAATTCTGAAACTTGTACCCAAAATATTAAAGACAGTTCACTATCCAATGCAACCTGTCTCACTCAATTTGGATACTCTATGAAGAAGTTATGATTTTACCTAGAACACCTTCTTGAGACTAGTCAATAGGACTATTCATATACCCTATCTTCAATAGAGTGTATCTACAAATGTAAGATGACCCATAATCTGAACGTTTTACCACAGGTACCTTACTAATTTGTGTTAATAAACTTTGGATTTTAGGGTCTGAAATGTTACAAAAAAAATTTATAGCGAAAATTCCGCAATGACTCAGTTCAAGATGATTCTAGAACCCTATCTTACACAGGCTGTATCTCCGAAAGTATAAGTCTTTAGGAGCTAAAATTTTAACCCAACATACCTTGATTCGTCTACTAAATATCCTCCAAGCCATTCCATCTAAAACGTTCTAGAACAAAAGTTATAGCGAAAATAACAAGGTGTATCAAATGTAGTAGCGAAACCCCAAGACCTTGAGCTCTGATACCATATGATAAGAACCAAATATCAATATAGTGTAGAAAAACGTCAGAATAAGTACTCAACACCTTGAAAAAGAGAGAAATTCAGATAATAAGCCTCGTCGAGGGGGAAACCTCCTTATGCCCACATAAATGTACAATTACCATATGATTCAAAATGAAAATGTCTCGTTGGTATATATAAGAGACTAGGAGGTATAAATACAAATAATGGAAAAAATCTGACATAAATAAAATAACATTACTAATGTAATATGCCCCAATTAAGGGTAATGAGCCACTATTTAGGGCTTAAAACATAAATTTCCAAGATGATACAAAAGCTTATCATGCACATGGTAATCCAATTCCTCAGCTTGGTTAGAATGACACAAAGTTGCATACACCTCTTTAAAATCAACATAGAATGACACAAAGTTGCATAAACCTCTTTAAAATCAACATCTAAATCCTATTGTTCAGCATAACTCTCATACATGGTAGAATTATGGTTAAGAATAATTGAAGCACTAACAATAGGCCTAGAAAGCATATTAGAAACTTTGATATAAATTCCTTTCTTATACATGATAACCAANTCTGCTGTATCTCCAAAGTTTCGGCCCTTATGGATATGAAACTTTATTTTTTGTATTTCTCTGATATTTCTTCTCTACAATTCCACAGGTATGATCAAAATTATATTTTCCAAGTTTAATTTATGGTAACTTCCCCACAACTTGATGCTTTTTGGTCTTTCCAGGAGATCTCAATTGTATAGCATGCCCCACACAAAACAATTGATATAAAATTCTGAAACTTGTACCCAAAATATTAAAGATAGTTCACTATCCAATGCAACCTGTCTCACTCAATTTGGATACTCTATGAAGAAGTTATGATTTTACCTAGAACACCTTCTTGAGACTAGTCAATAGGACTATTCATATACCCTATCTTCAATAGAGTGTATCTACAAATGTAAGATGACCCATAATCTGAACGTTTTACCACAGGTACCTTACTAATTTGTGTTAATAAACTTTGGATTTTAGGGTCTGAAATGTTACAAAAAAAAAATTATAGCGAAAATTCCGCAATGACTCAGTTCAAGATGATTCTAGAACCCTATCTTACACAGGCTGTATCTCCAAAAGTATAAGTCCTTAGGAGCTAAAATTTTAACCCAACATACCTTGATCCATCTACTAAATATCCTCCAAGCCATTCCATCTAAAACGTTCTAGAACAAAAGTTATAGCGAAAATAACAAGGTGTATCAGATGTAGTAGCGAAACCCCAAGACCTTGAGCTCTGATACCATATGATAAGAACCAAATATCAATATAGTGTAGAAAAAACGTCAGAATAAGTACTCAACGCCTTGAAAAAGAGAGAAATTCAGATAATAAGCCTTGTCGAGGGGGAAACCTCCTTATGCCCACATAAATGTACAATTACCATATGATTCAAAATGAAAATGTCTCCTTGGTATATATAAGAGACTAGGAGGTATAATTACAAATAATGGAATAAATATGACATAAATAAAATAACATTACTAATGTAATATGCCCCAATTAAGGGTAATGAGCCACTATTTAGGTATTAAAACATAAATTTCCAAGATGATACAAAAGCTTATCATGCACATGGTAATCCAATTCCTCAGCTTGGTTAGAATGACACAAAGTTGCATAAACCTCTTTAAAATCAACATAGAATGACACAAAGTTGCATAAACCTCTTTAAAATCAACATCTAAATCATATTGTTCAACATAACTCTCATACATGGTAGAATTATGGTTAAGAATAATTGAAGCACTAACAATAGGCCTAGAAAGCATATTAGAAACTTTGATATAAATTCCTTTCTTATACATGATAACCAAGTGGAATTGTTGTAGGAAACCAATCCATATGAAGTTCCTTGCTTGTTGTAGCTTTGTTTGTGATCGTAAGTATTGCAATGGTTGATGATTTGTCTAAATGATAGTTTCTTTTCCCAACAAATAATGTTTCCAGTTTTTCACACTTTTCACTAATGCATACAACTCCTTATCATATGTAGGATAATTAATCATAAC
>JZKD02S0844394.1:837687-848768 GCA_000966675.3 Picea glauca | reverse complement strand
AGGATAACGATTCTTTAATGTAATCTTGTTCAAGGCTCTAAAATCTACACACATATGTCATGGACCATCTTTCTTTGGTACTAAAAAAATTGGTGACATGCATGGCGATGTGATTGGAATGATAACCCCTTTGTCAAGCAACTCTTGTATTTTTTTTTTTAGTTTCATCATTCTCCATGATTGACATCATGTACATACCAATGTTTGGAAGAGGACAATCTTGTTGCAATTGAATCTCATGTTGGATACCCATTTTAGGAGGCATTCCTTTTGGTTCCTAAAACATCTCATCATATTGGTTAACAACCTCATATAAATCAGATTTTAACTTTGCATCATAGCCTTGGAAAGCTTATTTTTCAACATTGCCTTTGGGTTTGATCATCAAGAGTACAAAGTTCTTACTATCAATCACTAATCTCTTCATTTGTCCAACATTTATAAGTGAAAAATTCAACTTCTTTGTATGTTCTTTAACAATGTACTCAAATCCATTTTTAAACAAATGATATTTGTTCTCGTGACGATGAAAGATGGCTCTCCTATCATATAAATATGGGCTTGCCAACATAATACCACAAATATCCAATGGAATAACATCAAGCTCTACCTCATCTTTGAATTTTGTAGTGATGGAAAATCTAAGTTTACATCTTCTTGTCACATGCAATTTGGCATTGTCACATATCCATCATAGAGGATATGGTTTAGGATAAGGAGTAGTTTCCAAATGAAATATCTTAATTGTGTCTTCATAAATGAGGTTTGCTTGAGGTCTAGTATCAAATAGAGTATCTATCTTGGTATGATTTGAAATTACCCTTATGTGGAAAAGATCTATTATTTATTTTTGATGTTGAGTTTTATTGAGGCTACTACTTGAATAAATAATACTTAAAATATAATCCTTACCTTGAAGACCGATGGTTGTGATTTTTGTTTCATCTCCCGAATTAGAACCTAAATCACGTTGTGTAGTTGCAACAGTCTTTGGTTTAGTTTTGTTGCTGAACTTTTTGGGTCTCATTTCAAAATGAAGTTTCCAACAATTTTCTTCATCATGAACATCTTTTGAAAAATGTTTACATGAGAGTTTCTCTCTCTCTTTCTTGACTAAATAATTATTTCTTCCATTTCCTTTGAATTTCCTCTTTCCATTGAATC
This sequence comes from Picea glauca, assembly GCA_000966675.3. NCBI lineage: Eukaryota > Viridiplantae > Streptophyta > Pinopsida > Pinales > Pinaceae > Picea > Picea glauca. Next base: position 847,604 of record JZKD02S0844394.1, on the reverse strand, counting down.
CATTAAAAAATGGCTTCTTGCTACCCTCTTGAGGATTACTCTTCCCTCTTGCTTCCAAATGAGTTTCATGTACACAAACTTTATCTAGATTTGTAGGGTTAAACATAAGTATTTTCTGTCTCAAGTAGATATGCAATCCTCCAATGTATTTGAGTAAAGTTTATTGGGAATATAAATCTATACCCAAAAGAAAATATCTTCTTCTAAATTCTTGAGTGTAGCTTTGCACACTTTTCCCTTTAGCTTGTCTAAAACTTTTCCAATCCATAATAGATTTCTGCATGTATGCTAATGGATAAANAGGATAACGATTCTTTAATGTAATCTTGTTCAAGGCTCTAAAATCTACACACATATGTCATGGACCATCTTTCTTTGGTACTAAAAAAATTGGTGACATGCATGGCGATGTGATTGGAATGATAACCCCTTTGTCAAGCAACTCTTGTATTTTTTTTTTTAGTTTCATCATTCTCCATGATTGACATCATGTACATACCAATGTTTGGAAGAGGACAATCTTGTTGCAATTGAATCTCATGTTGGATACCCATTTTAGGAGGCATTCCTTTTGGTTCCTAAAACATCTCATCATATTGGTTAACAACCTCATATAAATCAGATTTTAACTTTGCATCATAGCCTTGGAAAGCTTATTTTTCAACATTGCCTTTGGGTTTGATCATCAAGAGTACAAAGTTCTTACTATCAATCACTAATCTCTTCATTTGTCCAACATTTATAAGTGAAAAATTCAACTTGTTTGTATGTTCTTTAACAATGCACTCAAATCCATTTTTAAACAAATGATATTTGTTCTCGTGACGATGAAAGATGGATCTCCTATCATATAAATATGGGCTTGCCAACATAATACCACAAATATCCAATGGAATAACATCAAGCTCTACCTCATCTTTGAATTTTGTAGTGATGGCAAATCTAAGTTTACATCTTCTTGTCACATGCAATTTGGCATTGTCACATATCCATCATAGAGGATATGGTTTAGTACAAGGAGTAGTTTCCAAATGAAATATCTTAACTGTGTCTTCATAAATGAGGTTTGCTTGAGGTCTAGTATCAAATAGAGTATCTATCTTGGTATAATTTGAAATTACCCTTATGTGGAAAAGCTCTATTATTTATTTTTGATGTTGAGTTTTATTGAGGCTACTACTTGAAGAAATAATACTTAAAATATAATCCTTACCTTGAAGACCGATGGTTGTGATTTTTGTTTCATCTCCCGAATTAGAACCTAAATCACGTTGTGTAGTTGCAGCAGTCTTTGGTTTAGTTTTGTTGTTGAACTTTTTGGGTCTCATTTCAAAATGAAGTTTCCAACAATTTTCTTCATCATGAACATCTTTTGAAAAATGTTTACATGAGAGTTTCTCTCTCTCTTTCTTGACTAAAGAATTATTTCTTCCATTTCCTTTGAATTTCCTCTTTCCATTGAATCCATTAACAAATGGCTTCTTGCTACCCTCTTGAGGATTACTCTTCCCTCTTGCTTCCAAATGAGTTTCATGTACCCAAACTTTATCTAGATTTGTAGGGTTAAACATAAGTATTTTCTGTCTCAATTAGATATGCAATCCTCCAATGTATTTGAGTAAAGTTTATTGGGAATATAAATCTATACCCAAAAGAAAATATCTTCTTCTAAATTCTTGAGTGTAGCTTTGCAAACTTTTCCCTTTAGCTTGTCTAAAACTTTTCCAATCCATAATAGATTTCTGCATGTATGCTAATGGATAAATTTTCCTTTTAAGTGCAACAATAAAATCATTCCAAGAGGATAAAACTTTACCATGCTTTTTCATTTCCTCTTCGGTCTTGGATTTCCACCAAATGAGTGTTGCACTTTCCAATCTAAGAGAAGTAAGATGAATATTAGTATCATCATATTTGATTCTTTGTATCTTACAATACACTTCAATCTGACGAATCTAGTGATCCAATTTCTCAACATTTACCTCTCCATTGTACATAGGCAATTCAAACTTAATATCAAGATTATGCAAAGGAGTTTGTGGAAGAATTTTACCATGTTCTTTTGGAAAATTTGGAGGTGGTTGTGAAATGGTAGGATAAGTGGAAGATGGAGGTGAAGGAGATGGAGTATCACCATTCCCTCCATTTCTTTTTGGAGATTTATCACCATTATCTTCATTACCTCTTGGAGGATTTGAGATTTCACCTTGCAACCTTGCATTCCTTTCTTCAAATTAAACTTTCACCATTTCTATCATATCATAAAAATATTTTATAAAATTTTCATCTTTTGAAGTAAGAGTTTCATGACACTCCTCATGAGCCATACTTGGTGAATTCCTCCTTGAAGCTTGAGGTGAATGTATAGTTCTCCTTATTGCAAGTTGAGAACTCGGCTCTTCAAGTTGACCTTGTCCTCTTGTGAGCTTAAATATTGTAAGAATCAGAAAACAAAACACTTGAAAACAATCAAACCTTCAAAAACCTTTACTTTGATACCAACCTGAACTAGAAATGAAAAGGGTTTGTGTGTACAAATTTGCAAGTGAAATAGTTATGTGATTTATGCAATTGGATCAAGTTGCAAACACATAAAATTAATGAGTTTTTTTTACTTAACATGATCAGCATAAATAGACATAAGCAATCATCATAAACAAACACATAACACAACAAAATGATAAAGGAGTTCATCCCTCTCTTGGGCTACATCTCCTGGTCCAGCTCCCAATGGACAATTTTCATTGATTCTCAAAGTGTCAAAATCAGTTCTTCACAATGCTCATAATGCAAAATAGATGGCTTCAATGGCTCCAAAATGTCCAAAAATCCATAGTGGGGCTCTTCCTCCACATGGTTTGGCCAAAAAATGAGAAGAATACCCTTCCTAGAAGTTTATCCCCAATAGCTTGATGTACCTTCTCGCCAAAACACACACAGAGTGACCAAACCTAGCTCATGTGCTCTAAAACCTAGCTCTGTGCACAATCTGGGTCGTGGGTGAGATTGTCACACAGTTAGCGCAAATAGCGCCAACTCCACGAATATTTTGGTTGCATATGTCCATGTGGCTCATGGTCGGTGCTAGAATCCTGCACCTGACGGCTACGACTGTTGGTCTCCACACTAATGGTCATATGGAATATGGTTGAAGGTTTTCRTGACCGAGGGTTGGGGCTAAGCCCCGATCTGGACTCTGCCTGCAATAACATTAGAGAAAGTTTAAATAATTGTTTTAAACATTACAATAAAGAACCAACCGTGGGCAGGCTAGTATCCCGACCCTTGCCAAGTCTCTTCCCATACCCAGAGGTTGCGGGTTCGACCCTGCTAGAGTTGAAAACAAATCTTTAACCAACAACAAGGGGGTGCCACATGGCATCCCTTGGTTGGGCGACGGGGCACCTTTCCATGCACCCACCAATATGCCACGTGTCGACCACCAATTGGTCCATGTCAAAAATTTCCAACTCATCTTTCTAAGTCATCACCTATTACGTTAGCAATACGGTCTCCTTTCCACATCAGAAGTAAGGTCTGCACAGTCAGCCTGTACAGACTGTATGGATTGTGTACAGTCAACATTTTGCATGTTTGGAAAAGTGGGCAGAACACGATATTTCTCGCATACAATCTTTGTTTGATCCCATTCAAGCTGTGTTGGGATCGTCAGGACGAGATCTACGCAATGAATCCATTTTCGAGCAATTTCGATAAAATTTATTTTTGAGCATTCTTTTATCCCCTGAATCACCTCAAGCTAGGAAATAATATGCACAAAATACACATAACAAGCAACTTCTACTAATTAAAGTTATTCCGTTTCTATTATAAATTTTTGCCTAGCCTACAACTACAATTTATAACATGTTTATCTACAAAAATAGCCATAAAACGTATGCATCTAAAACATGCTAATAATCAATAGGAGATACAACTAAACCTTCCATTACAATGACATGTAAGTCATTCAAATTCACACAGATTTTATGCACAACCATAACACATGTAAACAACTCAGTACACTATAAAACAATTATCTTAAAGAAGAATTGTGCAACCAACTTCTTGGGACGACCATTCCACCCAACCGTANACCCTTCCTAGAAGTTTATCCCCAATAGCTTGATGTACCTTCTCGCCAAAACACACCCAGAGTGACCAAACCTAGCTCATGTGCTCTAAAACCTAGCTCTGTGCACAATCTGGGTTGTGGGTGAGATTGTCACACAGTTAGCGCAAATAGCGCCAACTCCACAAATATTTTGGTTGCATATGTCCATGTGGCTCATGGTCGGTGCTAGAATCCTGCACCTGACGGCTACGACTGTTGGTCTCCACACTAATGGTCATATGGAATATGGTTGAAGGTTTTCGTGACCGAGGGTTGGGGCTAAGCCCCGATCTGGACTCTGCCTGCAATAACATTAGAGAAAGTTTAAATAATTTTTTTAAACATTACAATAAAGAACCAACCATGGGCAGGCTAGTATCCCGACCCTTGCCAAGTCTCTTCCCATACCCAGAGGTTGCGGGTTCGACCCTGCTAGAGTTGAAAACAAATCTTTAACCAACAACAAGGGGGTGCCACGTGGCATCCCTTGGTTGGGCGACGGGGCACCTTTCCATGCACCCACCAATATGCCACGTGTCGACCACCAATTGTTCCATGTCAAAAATTTCCAACTCATCTTTCTAAGTCATCACCTATTACGTTAGCAGTACGGTCTCCTTTCCACATCAGCAGTAAGGTCTGCACAGTCAGCCTGTACATACTGTATGGATTGTGTACAATCAACATTTTGCATGTTTGGAAAAGTGGGAAGAACACGATATTTCTTGCATACAATCTTTGTTTGATCCCATTCAAGTTGTGTTGGGATCGTCAGGACGAGATCTACGCAATGAATCCATTTTCGAGCAATTTCGATAAAATTTATTTTTGAGCATTCTTTTATCCCCTGAATCACCTCAAGCTAGGAAATAATATGCACAAAATACACATAACAAGCAACTTCTACTAATTAAAGTTATTCCTTTGCTATTATAAATTTTTGCCTAGCCTACAACTACAATTTATAACATGTTTATCTACAAAAATAGCCATAAAACATATGCATCTAAAACATGCTAATAATCAATAGGAGATACAACTAAACCTTCCATTACAATGACATGTAAGTCATTCAAATTCATACAGATTTTATGCACAACCATAACACATGTAAACAACTCAGTACACTATAAAACAATTATCTTAAAGAAGAATTGTGCAACCAACTTCTTGGGACGACCATTCCACCCAACCGTANACCCTTCCTAGAAGTTTATCCCCAATAGCTTGATGTACCTTCTCGCCAAAACACACCCAGAGTGACCAAACCTAGCTCATGTGCTCTAAAACCTAGCTCTGTGCACAATCTGGGTCGTGGGTGAGATTGTCACACAATTAGCGCAAATAGAGCCAACTCCATGAATATTTTGGTTGCATATGTCCATGTGGCTCATGGTCGGTGCTAGAATCCTGCACCTGACAGCTACGATTGTTGGTCTCCACACTAATGGTCATATGGAATATGGTTGAAGGTTTTCGTGACCGAGGGTTGGGGCTAAGCCCCGATCTGGACTCTGCCTGCAATAACATTAGAGAAAGTTTAAATAATTGTTTTAAACATTACAATAAAGAACCAACCGTGGGCAGGCTAGTATCCCGACCCTTGCCAAGTCTCTTCCCATACCCAGAGGTTGCAGGTTTGACCCTGCTAGAGTTGAAAACAAATCTTTAACCAACAACAAGGGGGTGTCACGTGGCATCCCTTGGTTGGGCGACGGGGCACCTTTCCATGCACCCACCAATATGCCACGTGTCAACCACCAATTGGTCCATGTCAAAAATTTCCAACTCATCTTTCTAAGTCATCACCTGTTACGTTAGCAGTATGGTCTCCTTTCCACATCAGCAGTAAGGTCTGTATAGTCAGCCTGTACAGACTGTATGGATTGTGTACAGTCAACATTTTGCATGTTTGGAAAAGTGGGCAGAACACGATATTTCTCGCATACGATCTTTGTTTGATCCCATTCAAGTTGTGTTGGGATCGTCAGGACGAGATCTACGCAATGAATCCATTTTCGAGCAATTTCGATAAAATTTATTTTTGAGCATTCTTTTATCCCCTGAATCACCTCAAGCTAGGAAATAATATGCACAAAATACACATAACAAGCAACTTCTACTAATTAAAGTTATTCCKTTKCTATTATAAATTTTTGCCTAGCMTACAACTACAATTTATAACATGTTTATCTACAAAAATAGCCATAAAACGTATGCATCTAAAACATGCTAATAATCAATAGGAGATACAACTAAACCTTCCATTACAATGACATGTAATTCATTCAAATTCACACAGATTTTATGCACAACCATTACACATGTAAACAACTCAGTACACTATAAAACAATTATCTTAAAGAAGAATTGTGCAACCAACTTCTTGGGACGACCATTCCACCCAACCGTAGATTGACTATTCCAAATATCAANAAAAAGTAATTAGAAATTTACAAATACACATAAAGATTCAACAAGATAATGTAAGATATGAGTTATGCAATGTCATGGACACCTCAAAATTGTAAACTAATTGAAAACATAAAGAATTTCCCTTTTTCATATACTAATTCTTATCATTTCCTCTTTCATTAAGGAAATCATTCCCAATTATTGAATATAGTGAATGTTCATAGTAATTGTTACCATTTCTTCTTTCAATAGTTCCCAATTTCTATTTCTATTATAAATGGGGATGCATCCTTTGTTGCACTCCTTCCAACAAAGTAAAAATCATTTCTTAGGTTTTGCATAATCCATGTTCTTGTACATACCCATGTTCCTATTAAAACTTGAGTGCTTGAACTAGTGGAAGAACATTTAGTCAAAGGGAGTACGTTTAAGGAAGAAATCCATTAGATGTGATCCATTCTTAAAAATAATAGAACTCTCTAAAAATTCAAGAAGGGAAAGCACTCCTAAAAACATCTTGCATTTTTTTTTAAATAATTTTGAATGAATGAAACATAGGTTTTGTAAAATGAACACGAATTAGTGGGAGGATATATGTGCATCCTTGTCAAAATTTGCATGATAGAAGGGATGATTGTGTGGTATAGGGACTCCTCCATTCTAAAGATGGAAGCTCTTGAAATTTTCCTAGAAAGCTATGGAGTGAGTAGAATAATGTGAACACTGTGTGAGAGAAACTTTGGATGTGAAAAAATAAAGAGGTGCATTTAAAGAAGGAATAATGAGATTCTAGTGTGTATATGAATTTCGGTGTATATGAATTTTGGACGATTTTACAAAACATAAGCTCATCAATTAATAGAGGTGGAACACTTTGATGCATCTTAATTTTTTTTTTTGAAAACTTGAAATTTTGATCGTGATGGATATTCCTATAAATTTGTACGCATGATAATGGAATGTAGTTGAGGTTTTTTTAGATTATGTTAGAAAATACTCATGTATGTTTACATGTATAAGAGTAGAGTCATATGGTATAGAATATCCTCTAGTATTTCTATGATCATGGATTTCAATAAACAAGATATCTTTGCATAGGTTAAATATACTAACGAAATTGCTTACAAAAAAATATCAAAGATTAATACACTAGTGTATTAGGTGGTTAGAACCCCAAAAGAGGGAAGCAATCCTTGTCAAGATTATAATTTTGTATCCAACCCTTTGATTCCATTGAAATAATTTTACTTCATTAGGCACATGTGGGACACCTAGAGAAAATTCATCACCATCAACAAAACCCATAATATGTGAAGCAATGAATAGATGGTCAACTTCATCAACGTCTTCATTTCAATTCCTCATGATCTCTTTCATCTTATTGGTCTTCTTTATGATCATGTTATTTTGGTATATACTTTACATTCATTTCACTTGGATAAAATATAACAAAAAATGARCAACCTTCTCTACCTAGTGCCTATGAATAAAATACTTGCTCACATTCACTTGGAATAACATAGAGATTTGTATTTAGATCATACCCAGTAGTATTAGTCACATCAAATCCATTATCATGATGAATACAAATTCTTTTAAAACATTCTAGCAACAATTTGTACCACCCATGATTAAAGAGAACTACATTATATGATTTTAGGTCTCTATCTAGTATATCTTCCAAATAGCCATAATATCTCAAATCAATCACGATTTGTTGTCTATCACCCCTATGTGAAATATCAATAACTAGAAAATTTATAGTTATCCCGCTATCACATGTTTTATTCTTCTCATCCAAATGTTTTGTCAATGCCCTAAGGCCCTATTATAATTTTTTAGAAATAAGTTATTATGACTTTATTATATAGGATAAGGCTGTCTTGGTGGTATGTTACATCATGCTCACTTTATCTCCTATTTATAATAAAGAAGAATCATTTGTATAAGCATCTAATCTCTTCTTATGAATTGAATATATTGTAAAATGAGACTTACCCCTCGAAAGGGATTGTATTCATTGAATTTGTGTCAGTTTCAAAGTGCTTGGTTCATAACATTTGGTATAAAGAGCATCGATCCTAGGGATTTTCTTCTTCAACCGAGTCATCTTGGCATTTTCACTATAACCTTTTTTTCTAGGAAGCTTTAGTAAAAAAAAGTTGGAGTTTACTTAAGAGACATGTTACAATATATATGGAAAACATTCCAGGCTCTAGTTCATTAAATTTTCAAAGATATAGCCTATAGAAGATAAAATTTGTGACTTATCTAGAAATCATTTTTAAATGATTCATTATAATTTTCTCTATATCATTTTTTTGGGAAGTTTCACATAGTGAAATTTTTTGAAGACCAAGGAGAAATTTGACAGTATAGGTGGCCAAAATTTCAGGTTTTGTTTCTCTACACTTTCAGAGATATAGTCCATGGAATATAAGGTTTGTGACTAATCCTGAAGTCAATTATCTTTGCATTTTTGTTAAAAAAAAATTGTAGTAATGTTTCAGACTCCGAAATTNACCAAGGAGAAATTTGACAGTATAGGTGGCCAAAATTTCAGGTTTTGTTTCGCTACACTTTCAGAGATATAGTCCATGGAATATAAGGTTTGTGACTAATCCTGAAGTCAATTATATTTGCATTTTTGTTAAAAAAAAAATGTAGTAATGTTTCAAACCCTGAAATTTTCAGAGACTATTATAAGATATATGTCAAGTTTTTGATGAACAATGGAATTAAAAAATAACAATAATTGTACTGTCATGGGTCAATGTTTCTAAATAAAGAAAATGAACACCGACGTGTTTAATGCTAAAAGGCACCAGTGTTGTAACAAAATGTGCATCGGTGTTGTAATACAATGAACCAACACCGATCATAACACTATTTCAACAACAACAATTATAATAATAAAAATTGGCCTTCTAGTTCATTTAATTAAAATTGCGCACCAATGCTTCTATATTAAACTTTTGCGTCGGTGCATTCTAAATTTTATGTACCAATTGAGTTTGTATTGTAACACACTAGTGCATGGTATCATAAATTCGTTTGTTGCATTGTTATTATTAAAGAATTGGTGCATTATTATTTGGAAGGGCATCAATGCTCCAATATTATTTTGACTACCCCAACGATTTCAGTGAAATGTAAGAATTGGTGCTTTAAGATTGAGAATTCACAGGTGTGTATACACCATGAAGCACACCACTTAGAAAAACATCTCTAAAACCTCCAGTCGCCTAGATTTTGTTATTTATCATGAAGTTTCATTATAATCTCTGCAAAAACATCTTGTACCAAATATAAATGTTTTAGGAGAGTTGTTTTTACAATTTTTGCCAATTTTGTAACACTAAAAACCTTTGTTATAACCTTCGCTACA
>JZKD02S0844394.1:803502-821737 GCA_000966675.3 Picea glauca | reverse complement strand
CGATCGACCGTTGCTCCTTTCCATACTTAGCCAATTTTATGCCCACGATTGTCGAGTTGGCGCTTTCAAACTCTGTTGCTTCTTGTTCCCTGATATACATCTTGCACTCAAAATTTTCATGATCTACAATTCCATCGTGGACTTCTTAGCCCTTTTTCCCTTTTCTTCTTCCCGTGTATTATCTCTTTTTGGTCATATACTTAGTCACCTTTCTATTATCACAGGTTCCAGCGTTGGTGGGATGACATATTTTCATCTCCATCAATATCCTCACATGACGAATCCGACTGACCGTTGTTCCTTTCCATACTTAGCCAATTTTATGGTCGCGGTTGTTGAGTTGGTGCTTTCAAACTTTGTTTCTTATTGTTCTGTGATATACATCTTGCACTCAAAACTTCTGTGATCTAAAATTCTACCACAGACTCCTCGAAATCGCAAGATTCACTCTACCATGGTTCACAAATGTTTCAAAGTATCTGTCACTGCCTTCCATCCCCACCAACTTCATGTCCTTCCTAATATACATTAGTTATGATGTTACTAGTGACAACTGAACACACTAGTACGAAACAGTTGACATTCGACCCTTCGCAATATACAAATTGACTACCAGATTTCGACATCGTCCTCTCTTCCGTGTTATAGATTATGCATTCAAATGTTTCGAACGATACAATTTGACCATTGTGGCCTCACGTATTGTGGGGAGAACTCGTCACCCTATTTTGGATCCTCTTGTTTACAGGTTCACGAAATATCCAATTCTTAGTCACTGCTTCCAGTTGGCGCTTTCAAACTCTGCTACTTCTTGTTCCGTGATATATATCTTGCACCCAAAATCTTTGTGATCTACAGTTCCATCACAGACTCCTTATCCCTTTTTCCCTTTTCTTCTTTTTGTGTATTATCACTTTCTGGTTATATACTTAGTCACCTTTTTATGATCGCGGGTTCTAGCGTTGGCGGGCTCAGATATCTTCATCTTTTTTTATATCCTCACATGACGAATTCGACCGACCGTTGTTCCTTTCCATACTTAGCCAATTTTATGAACGCGGTTGTCGGGTTGGCACTTTCAAACTCTGTTTCTTCTCTTTCCATGATATACATATTTCACTCAAAACTTCTGTGATCTATAATTCCACCGAACTCCTTGAAATCGCAAGCTTCACTCTACCACGGTTCACAATTGTTTCAAATTATTTTTCACTGCCTTCCATCCCCACTAACTTCCCGTCCTTCCTAATATACATTAGTTATGCTCTTACTAGTGACAACTGAACACACTAGTATGAAACAGTTGGCATCCAACCCTCCGCAATATACAAATTGACTATAGGATTTTGACATCATCCCCTCTTCTGTGTTACAGATTATGCATTCAAATGTTTTGAGTGAAACAAATTGACCATCGGGGCCTCATGTTTTCTGGGGAGACCTTGCGACCCTATTTTGGATCCTCGTGTTGACGGGTTCATGAAATCTCCAATGCTTAGTCACTATTTTGAGTTGGTGCTTTCGAACTCTGTTGCTTCTTGTTCTGTGATATACATATTGCACTCAAAATTTTCCTGATCTACAATTCCATCATGGACTCCTTATCCCTTTTTCCCTTCTCTTCTTCTCATGTATTATCTCTTTCTGGTTATATACTTAGTTGACTTTCTATGATCACGATTTCCAGTGTTGGAGGGATGACATATCTTCATCTCCATCTATATCCTCACATGACGAATCCGACTAACTGTTGTTCCTTTCCATACTTAGCCAATTTTATGTCCGTGGTTGTCGGGTTGACTCTCTTGAACTCTGTTGTTTCTTGTTCTGTGATATATATCTTTCACTCAAAACTTCCATGATCTACAATTCCACCGTAGACTCCTCGAACTTGCAAGATTCACTCTACCACGGTTCACAAATGCTTCAAAGTATATGTCGCTACCTTCCGTCCCCACTAACTTCCTATCCTTCCTAATATGCATTAGTTATTCTCTTGCTAGTGACAACTGAACACACTGGTATGAAACAATTAGCATTCGATCCTCCGCAATATACAAATTGACTATCAAATTCTGACATCGTCCCCTCCTTCATGTTACATATTATGAATTCAAATATTCTGAGCGATACAATTTTACCGTCGGGGCCTCACATCTTCTGGGGAGACCTTGTCACCCTATTTTGGATCCTCATGTTGATGGGTTCACAGAATCTCCAATTCTTAGTCACTATTTCTTGTTCCATCCATCCTCGTACTTCTTTCCAAATATGCAACACCAAAGGTTTAATACTAAAATTCCATCATGCAACAACCGTAAGGATTGTCATTAATAAGCCAAAGTCTCAAGAACTAACCATCCCTACAAATATTGTCAAGAAACATGCAACTTCGGGCCAACGTTTCCCTATTCCATATTTGGACACCTTTTCGATTGCGTGTTCTCGGATTGACGACCTCAAATTTTTGTTTGGAATATTTCGCAACTTGCAAACAGTTCCAAGAGTTTTCCGATATACAATTTCTCCACTGAAATGCTCCGTCACGAGCCCAGCCGTCCGCCATTCCTTTCAATACTTAGCCCCAAGTTGGTTGTATTTCCATGACATTGTGCATTTACTGTGTATCCCTATTTCATACTTAGAATTTTTTTCGATTGCAGGTTCCCGGACTGGCGGGCTCAGGATTGTCTTTNCGGGGCCTCATGTTTTCTGGGGAGACCTTGCGACCCTATTTTGGATCCTCGTGTTGACGGGTTCATGAAATCTCCAATGCTTAGTCACTATTTTGAGTTGGTGCTTTCGAACTCTATTGCTTCTTGTTCTGTGATATACATATTGCACTCAAAAGTTTCCTGATCTACAATTCCATCATGGACTCCTTAGCCCTTTTTCCCTTCTCTTCTTCTCATGTATTATCTCTTTCTGGTTATATACTTAGTTGACTTTCTATGATCACGATTTCCAGCGTTGGAGGGCTGACATATCTTCATCTCCATCTATATCCTCACATGACGAATCCGACTGACTGTTGTTCCTTTCCATACTTAGCCAATTTTATGTTCATGGTTGTTGGGTTGGCTCTCTTGAACTCTGTTGTTTCTTGTTTTGTGATATATATCTTTCACTCAAAACTTCCATGATCTACAATTCCACCGTAGACTCCTCGAACTCGCAATATTCACTCTACCACGGTTCACAAATGCTTCAAAGTATATGTCGCTACCTTCCGTCCCCACTAACTTCCTATCCTTCCTAATATGCATTAGTTATTCTCTTGCTAGTGACAACTGAACACACTGGTATGAAACAATTGGCATTCGATCCTCCGCAATATACAAATTGACTATCAAATTCTAACATCGTCCCCTCCTTCATGTTACAGATTATGAATTCAAATATTCTAAGCGATACAATTTTACCGTCGGGGCCTCACGTCTTCTGGGGAGACCTTGTCACCCTATTTTGGATCCTCATGTTGACGGGTTCACAGAATCTCCAATTCTTAGTCACTATTTCTTGTTCCATCCATCCTTGTACTTCTTTCCAAATATGCAACACCAAAGATTTAATACTAAAATTCCATCATGCAACAATCGTAAGGATTGTCATTAATAAGCCAAAGTCTCAAGAACTAACCATCCCTACAAATATTGTCAAGAAACATGCAATTTCGGGCCAACATTTCCCTATTCCATATTTGGACACCTTTTCGATTGCATGTTCTCGGATTGACAGCCTCAAATTTTTGTTTGGAATATTTCGCAACTTGCAAACAGTTCCAAGAGTTTTCCGATATACAATTTTTCCACTGGAATGCTCCGTCACGAGCCCCGTCCGCCATTCCTTTCAATACTTAGCCCCAAGTTGGTTGTATTTCCATGACATTGTGCATTTACTGTGTATCCCTATTTCATACTTAGAAATTTTTTCGATTGCAGGTTCCCGGACTGGCGGGCTCAGGATTGTCTTTCCAATGTTCCATGACTAGCAAGTAGTACTCGGAGTTCCGCGATGTACAGTTTGTTCATAGGAAATAATCATCATGCCTGAGAGATACCATTTGACCCTCGGTCCCTCACCTCTGCTAGATGTATCATGTATCCCTATTTCGAAGCGTCACCAACTGCTTTTCATCTCCGTCGTTTTGTGTCCTGCAAACATTACCCAGACTTCAGCGATATACAAATTTCCCTCTGGACTGTCCTATCATACCCTCTTTTGTGTTATGTGCATTGCACTCAAAATTTTTTGAGACATACAATTTGACCCTTGCGCCCTCCACTCAAACAGTTTTACCTTGTAACCCTATTTTGAAGCCCGCCCGACCACTTTCCATAATTAGACACTCCTTAGCTTCTTTTTCATGTCCCCCAGTCGTTTCTTTATTCCCTACTTAAGCCACTTTTTTCGATTGTGGGTTCCTGGATATGTGGGCTCAGGTTTGCACCTCCACTGTTTTTTGTCCTGCAAACATTACCCGGACATCCGCAATATAAAAATTTCCCTCTGGACTGTCCTATCACACCCTCTTCGGTGTTATGCATATTGCACTCAAAAAGTTCTGAGACATACAATTTGACACTCACGCCCTCACCTCGAACAATTGTACCATGTGACCCTATTTTGAATATTGCCCGACCTCTTTCCATAATTAGACACTCCTTAATGAATTTTTCTTGTCCCTACGACCTCTGTACTTCTTTCTTACCATGAAATTAGAAGTCTTTTAGTCTAACAACTCACTATGTAGGAACCGTAAACATTGTCATTAATGAGAGAAATGCTTGAGGAGATCTCCCATTATTATGCATTAAACCAAGATCTACGGAGAGTTATATTGTCCCTTCCGATTGTTCATCTCAAACACAGATCGTCACGTTGGCCCGTTCAAGAATCTACAATGCTTAATCGCTCATTGTCGTATCTGCCATGTTCTCACTTCTATGTGCGCAATTACTAGTCTTTAATGTTAATAAAGCATCATGGAACACCTGTCGAAATTTTCATTAATGAGTGAAAGTCTTGAGGAGATCTCCCATTCACACACATTGGACCAATATTTTTGCAACGTTATATTATCCCTTCCTACTTTTCATTTCATTCATTGTGTGGATCAAACAAATGTTCTTGTAAACGTATGGTAGCAGGTCGACAGTATTTTTGTGGAGATACAGTAAATATCTTCGGACACCAGGACCAAAACTTCTAGTGGTCCAGGGCATAATTTTACTATTCATCTCGTTCTGCGCAGAACGAAGTGATTTGGACCTATGGAATCGCTCGTGCAGGCTGCGTCCGAGAGGTTTTTGACTGTAAGGGGGTGGTATATTGGTGCGCCAAAAAATATATTCCAAGCCAAAGAATTATTCCACTACGTGACCATTCTCCTATTTCTTTGTCACCTCGGATCTTCCGCAAGATGTTAAAATTGTCATAGCCAACATTGACCTTTAGAGGACACGACTACAAGAAGTTCCTAGAAAAACATGATAATGGGTTGCACATCTTAGCCGAGTTCCTCGAAGACCCGATAGCAGTTCCTGGAGATATCACAAAGTTGCAGGTTAGTTCCTTTAGAAATCCATTTCGGAAAATTACTTGGTTGTTTACAAGAATAACGGGACAAGCATCAACGACAAGAATTTCTTGTATAATTATTTATATTTTGTAATTCACAGTCAACGAATAATTCATTTTCGATTAGGGGAAGCTAATTTCCATTGAAATTTGTTCCNTCTGCTAGATGTATCATGTATCCCTATTTCGAAGCGTCACCAACTGCTTTTCATCTCCGTCGTTTTGTGTCCTGCAAACATTACCCAGACTTCAGCGATATACAAATTTCCCTCTAGACTGTCCTATCATACCCTCTTTTGTGTTATGTGCATTGCACTCAAAATTTTTTGAGACATACAATTTGACCCTTGCGCCCTCCACTCAAACAGTTGTACCTTGTAACCCTATTTTGAAGCCCGCTCGACCGCTTTCCATAATTAGACACTCCTTAGCTTCTTTTTCATGTCCCCCAGTCGTTTCTTTATTCCCTACTTAAGCCACTTTTTTCGATTGTGGGTTCCTGGATATGCGGGCTCAGGTTTGCACCTCCACTGTTTTTTGTCCTGCAAACATTACCCGGACTTCTGCAATATAAAAATTTCCCTCTGGACTGTCCTATCACACCCTCTTCGGTGTTATGCGTATTGCACTCAAAAAGTTCTGAGACATACAATTTGACACTCACGCCCTCACCTCGAACAATTGTACCATGTGACCCTATTTTGAATATCGCCTGACCTCTTTCCATAATTAGACACTCTTTAATGAATTTTTCTTGTCCCTACGACCTCTGTACTTCTTTCTTACCATGAAATTAGAAGTCTTTTAGTCTAACAACTCACTATGTAGGAACCGTCAACATTGTCATTAATGAGAGAAATTCTTGAGGAGATCTCCCATTATTATGCATTAAACCAAGATCTACGGAGAGTTATATTGTCCCTTCCGATTGTTCTATCTCAAACACGGATCGTCACGTTGGCCCGTTCAAGAATCTACAATGATTAATCGCTCATTGTCGTATTTGCCATGTTCTCACTTCTATGTGCGCAATTACTAGTCTTTAATGTTAATAAAGCATCATGGAACAACTGTCGAAATTTTCATTAATGAGTGAAAGTCTTGAGGAGATCTCCCATTCACACACATTGGACCAATATTTTTGCAACGTTATATTATCCCTTCCTACTTTTCATTTCATTCATTGTCTGGATCAAACAAATGTTCTTGTAAACGTATGGTAGCAGGTCGACAGTAGTTTTGTGGAGATACAGTAAATATCTTCGGACACCAGGACCAGAACTTCCAGTGGTCCAGGGCATAATTTTACTATTCATCTCGTTCTGCCCAGAACAAAGTGATTTGGACCTCTAGAATCGCTCGTGCAGGCTGCGTCCGAGAGGTTTTTGACTGTAAGGGGTTGGTATATTGGTGCGCCAAAAAATATATTCCAAGCCAAAGAATTATTCCACTACGTGACCATTCTCCTATTTCTTTGTCACCTCGGATCTTCCGCAAGATGTTAAAATTGTCATANCACACCCTCTTCGGTGTTATGCGTATTGCACTCAAAAAGTTCTGAGACATACAATTTGACACTCACGCCCTCACCTCGAACAATTGTACCATGTGACCCTATTTTGAATATCGCCCGACCTCTTTCCATAATTAGACACTCCTTAATGAATTTTTCTTGCCCCTACGACCTCTGTACTTCTTTCTTACCATGAAATTAGAAGTCTTTTAGTCTAACAGCTCACTATGTAGGAACCGTCAACATTGTCATTAATGAGAGAAATGCTTGAGGAGATCTCCCATTATTATGCATTAAACCAAGATCTACGGAGAGTTATATTGTCCCTTCCGATTGTTCATCTCAAACACGGATCATCGCGTTGGCCCGTTCAAGAATCTACAATGCTTAATCGCTCATTGTCGTATCTGCCATGTTCTCACTTCTATGTGTGCAATTACTAGTCTTTAATGTTAATAAAGCATCATGGAACAATTGTCGAAATTTTCATTAATGAGTGAAAGTCTTGAGGAGATCTCCCATTCACACACATTGGACCAATATTTGTGCAACGTTATATTATCCCTTCCTACTTTTCATTTCATTCATTGTCTGGATCAAACAAATGTTCTTGTAAACGTATGGTAGCAGGTCGACAATAGTTTTGTGGAGATACAGTAAATATCTTCGGACACCATGACCAGAACTTCCAGTGGTCCAGGGCATAATTTTACTATTCATCTCGTTCTGCCCAGAACAAAGTGATTTGGACCTCTGGAATCGCTCATGCAGGCTGCGTCCGAGAGGTTTTTGACTGTAAGGGGGTGGTATATTGGTGCGCCAAAAAATATATTCCAAGCCAAAGAATTATTCCACTACGTGACCATTCTCCTATTTCTTTGTCACCTCGGATCTTCCGCAAGATGTTAAAATTGTCATAGCCAACATTGACCTTTAGAGGACAAGACTGCAAGAAGTTCCTAGAAAAACATGATAATGGGTTGGACATCTTAGCCGAGTTCCTCGAAGACCCGATAGCAGTTCCTGGAGATATCACAAAGTTGCAGGTTAGTTCCTTTAGAAATCCATTTCAGGAAATTACTTGGTTGTTTATAAGAATAACGAGACAAGCATCAACGACAAGAATTTCTTGTATAATTATTTATATTTTGTAATTCACAGTCAACGAATAATTCATTTTTGATTAGGGGAAGCTAATTTCCATTGAAATTTGTTCCCAGTTGTCACGATTGAAAGAATCGAATAAATTTTATATGTCATCCTACTTGATTTTCGCAATAGTGAATTGTTGTCCATTTCCAAAACTATCTCTTTCCAAGAAAATAAATTGTGGATTCGACCCAGCAACATCCTGGTACCAGGCCATGTGGAGGCACAAGGCCTACCATTGTTTTTATGAATTTTTTAATGACTTTGTCCCAGTTTTCAAAGATTTATCATTAGGGAAGGATGCTTCGCGAATGCCTATCCAGGCAACCAAATTTTTGAACAGGAAGGGCACACTTGAACAAAAGGAAAATCACATTGTACTAATGGTCTTTGGCTCCAAGGAAAATCTTTCTTTCCTTCCATGCCACATCAAGGACAAGATGTTTGTTGCAGAAATAACAAGGCAATACAACCACTGGTTGCATTTTTCCATGACAAGAAAATAAAAATAGTGCATTCCTCTACCCTGGAAAGTCGGGGACTTTGTGTGCAGAAACATCAACAAGATTGACGAATTTGTAGGCCATTTGAAGAACTTGAACCTAACATATGTTGAAAGGATAAAAGGGTTCGACCCTAATGGGATTTTTCGAGAACATTTACTAGTAGTNTTGTCACCTCGGATCTTCCGCAAGATGTTAAAATTGTCATAGCCAACATTGACCTTTAGAGGACAAGACTGCAAGAAGTTCCTAGAAAAACATGATAATGGGTTGGACATCTTAGTCGAGTTCCTCGAAGACCCGATAGCAGTTCCTGGAGATATCACAAAGTTGCAGGTTAGTTCCTTTAGAAATCCATTTCGGAAAATTACTTGGTTGTTTACAAGAATAATGGGACAAGCATCAACGACAAGAATTTCTTGTATAATTATTTATATTTTGTAATTCACAGTCAACGAATAATTCATTTTCGATTAGGGGAAGCTAATTTCCATTGAAATTTGTTCCGAGTTGTCACGATTGAAAGAATCGAATAAATTTTATATGTCATCCTACTTGATTTTTGCAATAGTGAATTGTTGTCCATTTCCAAAACTATCTCTTTCCAAGAAAATAAATTGTGGATTCGACCCAGTAACATCCTGGTACGAGGCCATGTGGAGGCACAAGGCCTACCATTGTTTTTATGAATTTTTTAATGACTTTGTCCCAGTTTTCAAAGATTTATCATTAGGGAAGGATGCTTCGCGGATGCCTATCCAGGCAACCAAATTTTTGAATAGGAAGGGCACACTTGTACTAATGGTCTTTGGCTCCAAGGAAAATCTTTCTTTCCTTCCATGCCACATCAAGGACAAGATGTTTGTTGCAAAAATAACAAGGCAATACAACCACTGGTTGCATTTTTCCATGACAAGAAAATAAAAATAGTTCATTCCTCTACCTTGGAAAGTCGAGGACTTTGTGTGCAGAAACATCAACAAGATTGACAAATTCGTAGGCCATTTGAAGAACTTGAACCTAACATATGTTGAAAGGATAAAAGGGTTCGACCCTAATGGGATTTTTCGAGAACATTTACTAGTAGTTGGCTTTAGTAGCTATTTTATCCATAGGCACCTGACCGAAGATAGGCACAATGATGACAACAATCCTTCTTCTGGTGATTGCGATGTAGAGACATTCCTAAGCGTGATTGAATTGTACAGACAACAAGGAAATGTATCTAGTGAGAAGAGTGCCCAGTCCCCCGCCAACACTCCCAAGAGAATAACATCACAAAGAATCATTTCAACGGCCCACTCCAATAAGAAAGAAACCTGGAAATCTTCAAACGGAGGAGGAGATAAGAACCCTCCTCACATAAAAATTGATAGTTCTCACAAAATTCCACTGACGAAGAAGAGAAAAAACAATGTAGGGCAAGCAGACGAACCTGAAATTGAAAGTGAACAGTTGCAACTTGAAACTGAAAATGAGCACATGCACAAAGTTGGTCCGTCCACAATGGAAATAGTTGAACCAAAATTTTTGAGGAAGATGAATCCTTCGTATTCCAGAGCGCTTTTTTTGACAGCCAATCTAAAAATATGGTCATTGAAAAGAGAGATGTAACAAATAGGAAAGGAAAATATCCCACAAAGATTAACTTTACAAAAATGTGGTCATCCCAAATCTCCCTATTTCACCGCGTAATCGGTGATGCTCTTGATGATTCCATTGGAAGAATTGAAGCAGATAATGCCAGACTGAAAGACCACATCAAGGAATTTGAGGAGGCTTTCATTGCTACCCCAGAGTTTTCCAGTCCTTTAGCAAAAAATGTTCCTGCTACCACTGCAGCCAAGATAAAATTATCCTCCACCCTCCTTGCATCATCTAGAGCCCTTGTAGATAATAACATCAAGAAAACAATGCGAATAGTTACTGAAGCCTGGTAAACATCACAAAATATAGTTTCCTTCCGAAAGAGGGAAAATGATTTGCAGGAACATTTGCAGGTGAATTTTAAAAATGATCAACGTTTCTGTGAAAATGTGATGACCCATTTTTACAACCATGCCATCAACACCTCAGATCTGAAAAGAGGACAAGATAATATCCCCTCCCCAAAGGGGACCAAAAAATTAAAAGCATGCTAGCAAAAGAAAGTTAAGAACCTGGAGCTCATTGTCGAATCATGTAAACAAGCCATATTAGAAAAGGAAGAGTTATCCACAAACCTGTTCCAAATATAATTAGCCGGAAGTACCAATGAGGTTCAAGACCCAAACTTAATTCTCAAATNAAAACAATGTAGGGCAAGCAGACGAACCTGAAATTGAAAGTGAACAGTTGCAACTTGAAACTGAAACTGAGCACATGCACAAAGTTGGTCCGTCCACAATGGAAATAGTTGAACCAAAATTTTTGAGGAAGATGAATCCTCCGTATTCCAGAGCGCTTTTTTTGACAACCAATCTAAAAATATGGTCATTGAAAAGAGAGATGTAACAAATAGGAAAGGAAAATATCGCACAAAGATTAACTTTACAAAAATGTGGTCATCCCAAATCTCCCTATTTCACTGCGTAATCGGTGATGCTCTTGACGATTCCATTGGAAGAATTGAAGCAGATAATGCCAGACTGAAAGACCACATCAAGGAATTTGAGGAGGCTTTCATTGCTACCCCAGAGTTTTCCAGTCCTTTAGCAAAAAATGTTCCTGCTACCACTGCAGCCAAGATAAAATGATCCTCCACCCTCCTTGCATCATCTAGAGCCCTTGTAGATAATAACATCAAGAAAACAATTTGAATAGTTACTGAAGCCTCGTAAACATCACAAAATATAGTTTCCTTCCGAAAGAGGGAAAATGATTTGCAAGAACATTTGCAGGTGAATTTTAAAAATGATCAACATTTCTGTGAAAATGTGATGACCCATTTTTACAACCATGCCATCAACACCTCAGATCTAAAAAGAGGACAAGATAATATCCCCTCCCCAAAGGGGACCAAAAAATTAAAAGCATGCTGGCAAAAGAAAGTTAAGAACCTGGAGCTCATTGTCGAATCATGTAAACAAGCCATATTAGAAAAGGAAGAGTTATCCACGAACCTGTTCCAAATATAATTAGCCGGAAGTACCAATGAGGTTCAAGACCCAAACTTAATTCTCAAATCCTTGTTAATGAAAAAATATTCCTTCGATGAACAACTTGATATTTTAAAAGGGTTGTCTTTCGAAATTTTTTACATCATCATTAAATATCATGTAGATGAGCTCGAGAGCTGGGTACTGGACTATTCAGCACACAATGAAGAAAATGAACAGAGTCTGCATAGTATTTCAATGGATCTAAGGAAATTAGAAATTGACCTTTTCGACATAGAAGTCCAGTATGAAATCAACGTGGCCCCTATGAGACGCTACATTGAAGAATGGTTCCAACGGAGAATGGACAACCTCATCCAAGAAGGGAAACAACCAATTGACATGATTCCATTGACCGTTGACGAGAGCAACAAAAACGCATCAGATTCATAGTAAGTCTATATTGATGGCAACTTGTTTTCTTTATCAATCCAATTATTATACCTCTTTAAATAGAAAACTCTAACCAAACACTCATAATTTCCAATTTCTTGTTTTCAGGTCTTCCTCTCTACAGTCACACACTTCTTCTTTATACATTCCTAATTCTTGTACTTATTTCTTTTTTTGGTCCGCAAGAGATGCAATCCCAGTCTATATGACAAACACATTTAAATTTCCAGAAATATGGAAGAGATTCTAGAAATATGTAACAAACATTATTAATTTTTGATAAATTTCAAAGAAAACTAATCCGGGAATGCTAAATTTTTTGTGTCCAAGAACCTTTGTTGCAAGACATTATTAGTATTCTATTGTATTTGAATGTTTAATGTGTATGCTTCAAAAATACCTTTGTTGCAAGACATTATTAATATTCTATTGGGTTTGAATGTTTGGAACAGAAACAAAAATATGGATCATATTCCAGAAATATTTGAATGCTATTTTTTTTGTGTCAAGGAACCTTTGTTGCAAGACATTCAAAGACGAACATCATAGCACTTTTTAAAATGTTAAATCTTTCCTGTACTATCAAAAAAATTGTATATGATACACACATACTTCGAAGTTATTTTTTTGGTCTTGTTATCTGCAAAATTTTCATGCCTACTCATCTTGAAATATGTTGAAATATCTTGGAACCATTTCATTTAATTTTACTTTAATGTATTTTAATTTTATGCCTATTCTATTATATTTGAATTTTTAATATCTATGCTTCAGAAATATGGAACAAGATCCAAATTTTTTATAGACTTCAAAGAAAACAGGAACCTTTGTTGCTTCAGAAATATGGAACAAATCCAACCNAGCCAAGATAAAATTATCCTCCACCCTCCTTGCATCATCTAGAGCCCTTGTAGATAATAACATCAAGAAAACAATGCGAATAGTTACTGAAGCCTGGTAAACATCACAAAATATAGTTTCCTTCCGAAAGAGGGAAAATGATTTGCAGGAACATTTGCAGGTGAATTTTAAAAATGATCAACGTTTCTGTGAAAATGTGATGACCCATTTTTACAACCATGCCATCAACACCTCAGATCTGAAAAGAGGACAAGATAATATCCCCTCCCCAAAGGGGACCAAAAAATTAAAAGCATGCTAGCAAAAGAAAGTTAAGAACCTGGAGCTCATTGTCGAATCATGTAAACAAGCCATATTAGAAAAGGAAGAGTTATCCACAAACCTGTTCCAAATATAATTAGCCGGAAGTACCAATGAGGTTCAAGACCCAAACTTAATTCTCAAATCCTTGTTAATGAAAAAATATGCCTTCGATGAACAACTTGATATTTTAAAAGGGTTGTCTTTCAAAATTTTTTACATCATCATTAAATATCATGTAGATGAGCTCGAGAGCTGGGTACTGGACTATTCAGCACAGAATGAAGAAAATGAACAGAGTCTGCATCGTATTTCAATGGATCTAAGGAAATTAGAAATTGACCTTTTCGACATAGAAGTCCAGTATGAAATCAACGTGGCCCCTATGAGAAGCTACATTGAAGAATGGTTCCAACGGAGAATGGACAACCTCATCCAAGAAGGGAAACAACCGGTTGACATGATTCCATTGACCGTTGACGAGAGAAACAAAAACGCATCAGATTCATAGTAAGTCTATATTGATGTCAACTTGTTTTCTTTATCAATCCAATTATTATACCTCTTTAAATAGAAAACTCTAACCAAACACTCATAATTTCCAATTTCTTGTTTTCAGGTCTTCCTCTCTACAGTCACGCACTTCTTCTTTATACATTCCTAATTCTTGTACTTATTTCTTTTTTTGGTCCGCAAGAGATGCAATCCCAGTCTATATGACAAACGCATTTAAATTTCCAGAAATATGTAACAAACATTATTATTTTTTGATAAATTTCAAAGAAAACTAATCCGGGAATGCTAAATTTTTTGTGTCCAGGAACCTTTGTTGCAAGACATTATTAATATTCTATTGTATTTGAATGTTTAATGTGTATGCTTCAAAAATACCTTTGTTGCAAGACATTATTAATATTCTACTGGGTTTGAATGTTTGGAACAGAAACAAAAATATGGAGCATATTCCAGAAATATTTGAATGCTAATTTTTTTGTGTCGAGGAACCTTTGTTGCAAGACATTCAAAGACGAACATCATAGCACTTTTTAAAATGTTAAATCTTTCCTGTACTATCAAAAAAATTGTATATGATACACACATACTTCGAAGTTATTTTTTTGGTCTTGTTATCTGCAAAATTTTCATGCCTACTCATCTTGAAATATGTTGAAATATCTTGGAACCATTTCATTTAATTTTACTTTAATGTATTTTAATTTTATGCCTATTCTATTGTATTTGAATTTTTAATATCTATGCTTCAGAAATATGGAACAAGATCCAATTTTTTTATAGACTTCAAAGAAAACAAGAACCTTTGTTGCTTCAGAAATATGGAACAAATCCAACCTTTGTTTAATATTCTATTGTATTTGAATGTTTATTGTCTATGCTTCTTGGTCCTTTTTNTATTCTACTGGGTTTGAATGTTTGGAACAGAAACAAAAATATGGAGCATATTCCAGAAATATTTGAATGCTAATTTTTTTGTGTCGAGGAACCTTTGTTGCAAGACATTCAAAGAAGAACATCATAGCACTTTTTAAAATGTTAAATCTTTCCTGTACTATCAAAAAAATTGTATATGATACACACATACTTCGAAGTTATTTTTTTGGTCTTGTTATCTGCAAAATTTTCATGCCTACTCATCTTGAAATATGTTGAAATATCTTGGAACCATTTCATTTAATTTTACTTTAATGTATTTTAATTTTATGCCTATTCTATTGTATTTGAATTTTTAATATCTATGCTTCAGAAATATGGAACAAGATCCAAATTTTTTATAGACTTCAAAGAAAACAGGAACCTTTGTTGCTTCAGAAATATGGAACAAATCCAACCTTTGTTTAATATTCTATTGTATTTGAATGTTTATTGTCTATGCTTCTTGGTCCTTTTTAACATGAACCTTTGTTGCAAATCATTTAGACATAAGTTTTCTAAGTACCATGTTTAAACTATATACACCCGAGGAAAAAACTTCATCTTTCTCATATTAACGCAACACGCTTGTTGGCACAAAGTCATCCTCTGCATCTATACCATGTGTACTTCAACTTGCTTCCCACGTGCATGTACTCAGTCCCTCCGTAGCAGTGCATTTATTCCCATTCCAACCTGGAAGGGACTACGCTACCATGCAACACTTGTTTTCTTTTATACCCATCCCTCCGTAGCAGTGCATTTATTCCCATTCCAACCTGGCAGGGACTACGCTACCATGCAACACTTGTTTTCTTTTATACCCATTTTTTTTTAAACCACACCATTCATGCGTGTAAACATTATGTATTCATTTTGTCAATTTGTGGTAAATGTTCAAATAAAGATTGATCCATATTTTTGGGGTTTTCTCCATAACACTTCATGGTTGGGGATATTCAAATGAACAAAATGTGAATGCGAATAAATACACAATCCAACTCCACTTTCAGTTAGGATTTGAGGGAAAATATGCCCTAGCATCTAGTAGTATGATGACAATTAATGTTAATTGTGAAATATATTTCTTAGCATTATCATTTTATGATGGGTAATTAAATAATTGAATTAGCATCTAGTAGTATCATGAATATTAATGTTAATTGTGAAATATATTTCTTAGCATTGTCATTTTATGATGGGTAATTAAATAATTTTCAAGTGTAATATAATAATAATAATAATAATCTATTCCTCCACCNTTGGTCCTTTTTCACATGAACCTTTGTTGCAAATCATTTAGACATAAGTTTTCTAAGTACCATGTTTAAACTATATACACCCGAGGAAAAAACTTCATCTTTCTCATATTAACGCGACGCACTTGTTGGCACAAAGTCATCCTCTGCATCTATACCATGTGTACTTCAACTTGCTTCCCACGTGCATGTACTCAGTCCCTCCGTAGCAGTGCATTTATTCCCATTCCAACATGGCAGGGACTACGCTACCATGCAACACTTGTTTTCTTTTATACCCGTCCCTCCGTAGCAGTGCATTTATTCCCATTCCAACCTGGCAGGGACTACGCTACCATGCAACACTTGTTTTCTTTCATACCCATTTTTTTTTAAACCACACCATTCATGGTGTAAACATTATGTATTCATTTTGTCAATTTGTGGTAAATGTTCAAATAAAGATTGATCCATATTTTTGGGGTTTTCTCCATAACACTTCATGGTTAGGGATATTCAAATGAACAAAATGTGAATGCGAATAAATACACAATCCAACTCCACTTTCGAAAATATGCCCTAGCATCTAGTAGTATGATGACAATTAATGTTAATTGTGAAATATATTTCTTAGCATTATCATTTTATAATGGATAATTAAATAATTGAATTAGCATCTAGTAGTATCATGAATATTAATGTTAATTGTTAAAGTCTATGAAGGTATGCATACCCTACCTCCCTCTGGATTTGAACCTGTAACCTCTTAAGAGGAAACACATGTTCTTAACCATTAGGCCCACTCAAGCTGTATAATTTTGGAAAAAAAGAAGAAGTTGAAAATATATATTATTTTAAAATGATTAATAGGTATTTAAGTAATTTTTCATTACAATTTTTATCGAAATTATTTTAGTGTTACTTAATATTGTAACAATTTTTTGTTTAGGTGTAGAAATCTAACTATGTAAAACGTTAGAGTTATTATTGACTTTACAACTTTAATATTTTTTTTTAATTATAGACATCATTCCATAATGCACAAAAACTAATCTATGTTCCGTTTTTTTAATTATAAGCATCCTTCCATAATGCACAAAAATTATAATTTAAAGTGTTTAGAATTAATAATAAAATTTGTATCAAATTGGTTTGAAATTCATGTAAAAAATTAAAATTAACAATTTTTTTTTTAATAATTTAGTAACACTCCCTTTGAATGTTATATGCTCTAGTTTAAAAAATAATAACAAATATGTTGAAAGCGATTAGAAGACATTCAATATTTGCTTACCCTACAAAATATGATTATAAGTGAGGGAAATATATGATTACAAGTGAGGAAAATTGTATTTAGTTTATGTGTTAATCTTCCATATCCATTAATATATTCCTAGATATTAACAATAAACTAAAAATATCAATACTTATAAACAGATAAACACAAGAAARCAAAAATGCATAGACAAAAGAAAGCAAGTACGAGAGTATATTAAAAGAATTGTATTCATATGGACACTCTATAATACAATAAACAATAAGTATTTATATCTTCGTACAGTCACAAGAAAGCAAGCATGARAGTATATTACAAGAATTGTATTCATATGGACACTCTATAATCTTTTATAAGTATTTGTAAAGTTATATAATGTTTAAAATTTGGATTTCTAGAAATGTGTAATATTCAAAAATTTAAATCTTTATTCAAAACAGAAACATTATGATGTAAAAAATATTAGAATTAAATTTTAAAAATATTTAAACGTTACACTATAGTGCATTGTTAATATTTAAATATTAATTTTTGTATGAAAAATAATTTAGAACTTTTAGTATAGTTGAGGTAATTTTTTTTTTTTTTTTAAATACAATATAATCATTTAACATTGTGTGGTTGAGATTTTTATACAATATAAAATATTGTATGATTTAGTAGTTAGATTTTTATACAATATAAAATATCATATGATTTAGTAGTTAGATTTTTATACAATATAAAATATCATATGATTTAATAGTTATAGTAAAAAATAAAAAATATCATAAAATATCATATCATTTAGTAGTTATAATAAAAAATAAAATATAGTGCAATGTCAATTTTTTTTACAAATTCTCACCATTTTTTAT
>JZKD02S0844394.1:736813-761560 GCA_000966675.3 Picea glauca | reverse complement strand
AATGAGCACTCTTGGTTAACTTATCCACTATCACAAGAATGGCATTGTGTCTATGAGATGTGAGCGGAAACCCCACAAAAAAATCCATAGAGATGACTTCCCACTTGGACATAGGGACATCATGTGGTTGTAGGAGGCCTCCCGAGTGATGGTGGTTAGCTTTCACTTATTGAAATTCTAGGCATTTGGCGACGAAATGGACTACATCGTGCTTCATTCCCACCCAGAAGAAGAGCTTCCTCATATCTGCGTACATCTTCTTCACTCCCGGATGCGCACAATAAAGTGATCTATGGGCTTCCTTCAGTATGATGCTTTGAATATCTCGATTCTCAGGGATGTACATCCTTCCTCGATATCTTAACAATCCGTCTTTTTCCAGATTATATCCTTCATACTTTGGGTCTAATTGCCTCTCGCTCTAGAGGTTTGAAGTAACCTTTAAATACCAACTGTCTCTTGGGAGTTGTGTCAACACATGTTCCCTTAGATTGAACTTTAAGTTTACCAAGGAGAAGATACGTGGTCTCCTACTCAATGCATTTGCGACCACATTTTCCTTTCCCTTGATGTACGATATACCAAAATCGTACTCACTCATAAACTCACTCCATCGCCTTTGCCTGGCATTCAGATCTCTTTGAGTGAAGAGATGTTTTAAACTTTGATGGTCCGTTTTGAGCTCAAAGTTTAACCCAACAAGATAGTGCCTCCAAAGTTTCAGAGCTAGCATTACAGCTGCCAATTCTAAATCATGAGTTGTGTATAACTCTTCGTGCTTCTTCAACTTCCTTTACATATAAGCTATCACTCCTCCATCCTACATTAGCATGGCCCCCAACCCTTTCTTCAAGGCATCTGTGCAGACCATGAAGTCCTTTTCCATATCTGGCACTCATAGAATTGATGTACTAGTTAGTAACCTCTTAAGCTCAATGAATGCACTATCACATTCTTATGTCCATTCATACCTGACCCCCTTGCTTTGAAAAGTGGTGATGGGTTTTGCTATTTTTGAGAATCCTTAAACAAATCTCTGGTAATAACCCGCTAGCGCCATGAAGCTTCTCACCTCATGTGCATTTTTCGGCACTGGCCACTCCATAATGGCCTTTACCTTTTCTGGGTCCACAGAGATTCCTTCGCCGGAAATGATATGACCCAAATAAAGGATCTCTTTCTGGAAGAAGGAACACTTCGACAGCTTCCCATACAATTTGTTCTCTCTAAGGCAGGACAACACTATTCGTAAGTGTTCCTCATGTTCTCTTTCATTCTTGGAATAAATGAGGATGTAATCTAAAAATACTTGTACAAAACGATCTAAGTACTTTCGGAATACGTTGTTAATGAGGCTCATGAATACTGTTGGCGCATTGGTCAGTCCGAAAGGTACTACAACAAATTTGTAATGTCTGAACAGAGTTCGAAAGGCAGTTTTTGGGATATCACCTTCCTTAATCCTTAACTGATGATACCCTAATCGCAAATCAATCTTTGAGAATACCGCTTCTCCTTTCATCTGGTCGAAGAGGTCATCTATTCGCAACATCAGGTACCTATTTTTCACTATAGCATGGTTCAGGTCCCTGTAGTCTATACACAGTCGTAAGGATCCATCCTTATTCTTTACAAAAATTACCGGTGCGCCCCAAGGTGAGACACTAGGCCTTATTATCCCTAAGTCCAGTAACTCTTTCAACTGCATTTGCAATTCACAAAGTTCTGTCACTGTCATCTGATACGGAGTTTTGGAAATTGGTTCTGATCCAGGTTTTAGCTCAATAGTAAAATCAAGCTCCCTCTCATAAGGTAACCCTGGTAACTCGTTCAGATAAACATCCTGAAATTTTGACAGTACCGTGTACTGATCCAATGAGGGTCCCTTCCTTTCATTCACTACTTCTGCTACATAAAGTCGACACCCTTGCCTCAAGCATCGCTTAACCTTCATAGTTGATATAAAGCGTAACGACACTTTTCTCTGTACACCCTGGATCTCTACTCGTCTTCCTTCATCATCGACACAAAGCACCATCTTTGCGAAACAATCTACCAAAGCTCAATGAGCTGCTAACCAATCCATTCCAATGATTAGGTCATACGCCCCAAGAGTAGTGACGTATACCTTTAACCTAGTAGTACACACTCCCAGGTCTACTATACAATTATCAACACTAGGTCCTACTGCTGGTTTTTCCCCTGATGCCATCTCGACTTGTTTAAATTCATCATGCTCGTAGGCTGCCAACCCACTCTTTTCTAATGCAGATGGTGAAATGAAACTATCTGTCGCACCAGAATCAAACAAAATCTTAACATTGATATGATTTAGCGTACCTGATGACTCCACCACCGTGGATTGATGTTCGGCCTAACGGTTATTAACTGCTGCGTAAATATGGTGGCTGCTACTTGCTCTCCCCATCGACGCCTTTCCTTCTCTATGAACGAACCCTGATTATAACTCTGGGCAGTCGTGTTGGTAATGGGGTCCTTCGCACCTTCAACAGGTAACACGAGATTGGCCCTGTGCACTATTATGTGACTTTCTCTGAAATGAGTTCCTTCCCCTGGAACCCCTGCCCCTACTAGTTGTTCCCTGTGATGGTCGTGGACCTGTCTGCACCGTTGGCGATGAACGAGATGCTGCACTCGCTTCCATTGAAATCCCTGCAGCTACTGTCCTTGGCGCGACTATGTTATCATATGGCGGTGGCCTTGAGCCCCCTCCCCTAGGAAATGTCCTCGGGGCCTTCCCTACGAATCCCGGGTGATGCAGAAATGTCGGTCTTGTACCCCCGGTCAAGTTCATATGTTCTTCTGCATAACACGCATTTTCCACTGCTTCTGCTACTGAAGATGGTTTCCACATCCATACCATAGCTCTTATCCTAGGGTTCAATCCATAGACAAAGTGCTCTGCCTGTCATTGGTCGTTATCCATATATGACACATATTTGACCAGTTCCATAAACTTGATCTCATATTCTTCTACAGTTTTGTTTCCCTGTACTAAGGCATGAAATGCCCCAACCTATTGTTCCTTGTAGTACGCCGGTAGATATTTCCTCCTGAACCTCTCCTTGAAAAGTTTCCAAGATACTATGTCTGGGGTAAGGTGCAGTTGTCTTTCCAGGTTGCCCCACCAGTTCAAAGAGTTGTCTCTTAACTGAAAAATGGCGATCTTTTCCTTTGAATTGGACACATAGTCCCTTAAGGCAAAACACCTGGTCATGCCTTCCAACCATGCTTCTGCGCGTTCACTGGCGCGACCTACGACAAACTCCAGAAGTTTGATCTTCTGTAATTCCCGCGTGATGTCTTCAGGTGGAGGTCCTCCCCCTGAATCCCTTGATGCTTCTGGATTACCCGTTCCAGACGGTGGGGGTTCCACTTCAGTCCCTGTCGGTTGTTGCCCCATTAAATTCTCGTTGATGGCTTCCAACGAGCGCAATATGAGGGCTAGTTCGGGCAATGGTGGTGGTGGCGCTGGCGGTGTTGGCGGTGCTTGCGACAACGCTCCCCTGCCTCGACTCCCTCGAGTCCTGACCATCCTGTATGCTTGACCTGCATCAACCAAAGTTGTCAGGGTGAGTTCCACGATGTTTCAAATTGGTGCTACTCAAACTAGAAACAGGTTTAGGCGTAAGTTTTCTTTACTTGTCTGTAAACAGACATTACTCCATTAGGGGATTGGCTAGGTTAGGGTTAGGTTTAAGCATCTAAGCTTCATTTCTTCACCCCTATGAAAATAACTATTGGTTCCTTTGCCCTGTAGCTACATTAGCCTTGCGTCTCAGTCGCCACTTCCTATGCTTACTCTCCTAGTACATATGCCGCCTCCTTCCTACTTGTCCTAGTCTAATCCCTTTTAACTTTTCACTTACCACTTGATTATAGTGACTTCTGACTTTATGTTTATTAATTTACGCCGAAAGGCGTACGCCTATTGACAAAGGGGCACAATCAATGATCTTTTAAATCTTACTTAACCTTAAACCCTTATCAGATGGCTACGCATTGGAGATGTTGGCATATTCTTAGTCGTCCTCCAACATCAATGGGTCAGATTTATCGTTCATAAATTTCTTGCATTTATCAAGGCATCCGTTAACATGTTTAATTTTTAACATTTACCTATCACATAAAAAAAAATTGCAGTAAGGTTATATAACTACCACGTTTAATGATTAAATAGGATTAAACTGCGGCAACTGAATAATCGTCCACAACTGCCAACCACGTTTCGGCGTTCACCAGCACTATGTACCTTTCGACGTTAGTTTTCTTCTTAAGACGCTGCGTCGAGAACATACGTCCCTTTGTGGGCTCCTCCATTTATGTCTTTGGCACTTGATAGCTTGGCATGTGACCTGTATGGCTCTAAAAGGCGCTTGATAGCTTGGCATGTGGTGTTGGGTATGATAATTAAAGTATTTATTTGTGAAATTATTTGTAAAATAAACAACGCATGGCGCATTGGTAGGGTGGCCATTGTCAAATATTTGCACGGTGGGGAGGTCCGAGGTTCAGTCCTCGCGCACTCCATAAATTTCTCTTAGCCTTTTCCAACTTTTTTTTTATATTAAATTATTTAAATTAAAACTTACACTAGCCTATTAAATTATTAAATTATATATATATATATATATATATATTACATTATTATATGAGGATTAGCATTTTATATATTTTTTCAACTTAAAACAAATAAAAAATATATACATATAAAAGAAAATTCTATAAATAATTACCATATAATATTTACGACTCAAATTAAAATTAAACCAATTTTTAATAAAATAAAATAAAAACTTGTATTGGCAATGTGGGGATCACATGCCGCCCACTTGCCCCAATACTCCCAAGTTGGCAACATGGGGCTTGCATGCGGCCCACGTGCCCTTCGCCTCCTGGGAATCCGATCTGTCTCCTTCTCCTCCACACAGTTTTCCTCTCAGCCTCTCTTTGTAGCTAAACCCTTCCTTTCACATTCATAGTTTCAGCTCTGGGGAATTTTGGCGAACTCCTGCGTTTTCTCATATGTAAATGCTTGGGAGCTCTGGGATTTTTCTTTGTTTAAGCATTGATGTCGACATGGGTAAGGATGAGGGCAAGTGCTCATGGATCATTAAGGCCTGATCACTATCAATGGATATGTCCACAGGCTGAAGCCATTGTTTTAGATGGAGTTCAAAGAGCTGTAGCTCAGGAGGCACGCATGGTTGGCTCTCTTATCGACTGAATGTCTTTTGTATTCATAGAATTAAGAAAATATGTCATATATAACTAGGGATATGTTTTGTGTAGTATCCTTGCCAAGATCTTGGATCTCGATATCTCATACAGTTTGTATATGTTCTCTTGGTAAAACCGTTTAACATTAGGAAGGGTTTACTTCTTGGAAGCTTTGTAAGGCTTTTACTCATATTTTGAGGTTGAGGTTTTGTCTTCTGAACCCTGATGCCATGAATCCTGGCTTCCTTGGGATCCAACCACTGCAGGGGATTGCGATTAAAGAACGACCAGTCTGGAACAGTAGTCAACAGAGTAATACCGACACTGGCAGCATAAATGATGAGCATGTTCTTAAAAGAAGACATTACATAACCTGCAAGGAACGCCACGACAGCAGAGACTAACAACATTATCTGCATTAACATCTCCGACAACTTTTTCCCTTGAAAATCCATGTCGGCACCAAACCAACCTTCTTATTGCTGAGTGGTGCGTGATTCAATCTGCCAGTGCTTCTCTCCTACTACCTCGTGCTTTCAAGGCCATGGATTTTCATTGTATTATTTTGAGCTTTGAAGTATATTGTTGAATTTTGTTTTTGGGCTATTTTGTCACAGCCAGATCCATTTTTTGAGACATGGTGACCATATTTCGAAATAAGACAAGCGAATGTAAGAAATTATTGTTGACTTTTAGAACCTGTTCTTAACAAATCAATTTCGTTCTAATATTTTGTATATCAAGCGCAATTTATAAAAGAAACTGTTCCCACTACAGTGCAATGAGAATGTAGATCCAAGCTTATTGAATTTTACATTCACACAATTTATTCTTCTCCTATGCTTGTCTGAAATTGACTTTGTAACAGTACTAATATTAAGTATGCAACATAAGAAATTCATTTGTAAAGAGCTCATGATGATTTTATGACTTAACTTGAGCAACTGTTTCTTGGTATCGTTTTTTTTTAGTTTTTGCTACATTCATTTAGAGGTACGGCTTTGGAATACTAATTGTTTGATGTCTTATATTTGTAACTTGTTTTTTTTTGTAGTTGAAACTGCAAGGGATCCATGTTGATGAGGAAGGAACTGTGACTGATCCAGAATTGCTCATGGAGGTAATGGATGAAAAGTGTTTCTATAGGTCCTTGAAGTTGAGACTAAGTTTATTCTCTTTCTTTACGTTTTCAAAATAGGAGAGGTAGGTTAACTTTTTGTCCACAAGAAGTTGCAACTCATCAATGACTTGCTGTTGAGGATCATTAGTGGCGATGGAGGTATGTATTATGTGGAGGATCAACTGGTGTTTTTATCCTCAGTGTTTATTCTTGGGGCTAGCTTGTGTGTTTGTTGGCACGGATGAGTTGACATTGCTTTCATATATCCGCTTCATTCATTCAGTTTGAGATGAACAAGGAATATTTGCAGGTAGTGTCATCTCTCTGCGCCTGGAACCTCCCATTCCTGTATATGTCCTTTATTAATATTATTCTGAATGAACCTACTTTTAGTGGCCCAACACGTTTCAAGATGTTTGGATTTTAGTAGAATAATAGTTTTTTTTTTATCTGTTTTGTTTATATTTTATGATAGCTTAAGTGTTAAGAATATGTATTTTATTTTTGGAGATGACAAATTCAAATCGAGAAAAATAAAGTATATGTATCTCCACATTTTAACAGTAAAATTGTTAAGATAAAAAAAAGTCAGTTGCCCCCCAAAAAAACAAAATCTTAATATAATGATTTCTAATATTAATCATGATTTCAAATGGAGGCACCATTTATTTCATTCGTTCTTTTTTTTCTCACTTGATCCTTTACACTTTATTTTATCTATACATTTTTTTTTCTTCTTTTCTTCATTTACTTATTATTTTCCTTATCTTTACTTTCTTCCTCTATATCTCTCTCATTTTACCTTTTACTCCTATTTAACACATCATTTCTTCTTACTTTCTTTTTTATACTCCCTCAACTATTCATTTATTCACTATTTCATTTATATATTTATATTTGTTTATATAATCCATTTATATATTTACATTTGTTTATATAATCAAATAATAGCGTGTTTGGTACACCTGGTGGTAATTTGTGTTTTTACATTTTCCATTTGTATTTCTTTTATATTTCTTTTATTTTTATTTTTATTAAAGTTTCTATGTTTTGTGTGCAGGTTAAGCGTGGCTGGAGTTTTTTTTTGGCCTTTAAGGACCAAATTTTTATTCACCCTAATATATTTATTTAGGGATTTACTATAATTAAACCCCCTTTTTTTTTGTTTGTTAATTTGTACAGAACCTGTTGGCTACGCGATTAACCTGTGGCTTGAGAAACCGCGACTCAGGGGCATCTAAGCCGTCAAAATCACCCGGGGATCGCACCTGGACTGAGCCACACCAACCCTTAACATGGTTGGATTTTTTGTCCTCGCAGGTTTCAAACCGGTGACTTTAACATCACGGAGTGGCTTAACAACACACTCCGTCACCAACTTTCCTACACCTCGGGGACTACTATAATTAAACCCCTTATTGAGGCCCTTGGTTCCATATTTTGAACCAGGGCTCTGATACCATATGTAAGAGCCAGATTTAATTTTACATCAATTTATTTTGATAAACTAAGACAATAATTTCATAACACAGTAATTTTATAACAATAACTTCCGTAACTTAAAATTTTACAATGAATAATAATTTTTTCTAACATAATACAATAATGCATAAATTTTAGATAAATACCTAAGTCTGATGCTAATAATCCTCCCTTTGTCCACTGCTTGTCTCCTTGATCACTGCTACAAAACACTGCAAAACACTGCCCAAAACCGTTCCTCCCTGCCAACTAGGTAGCTCCCTAGCTCCAGGATATCAACGGATATCCTGGCCCCCGTGCCCAAAACCCCCAACAACTCCGGTGCACTGTATCAATCTCACTCCCAAATTTTCACTACTCTCTACAATACTCAGAGCTCCCAAAATCCATCCCCAACTCTCGTAGCATAATCTCCCCTCCAACTCCTTCTCTTCCTTATCCCTCCTTCACCGACTCCCGCATTTACCTCCTCACCTAACTCATTTATTACCTCCTTATCCTCCCGCCATTAATACCCCTTATCCCTCCTTTATTATTTCATCCTCATGTATTTAATATGTTATCCCTTGCGGGATACGTAACTTAATTTATCAATAAAGTTTATTATCCTCTTTTTTATTTCTTTACCTTATTTATCAATGAATTAATTAATACTTAATTTAATCATTGACACTGATCAATAACTAATTAATAATAATTAATTAGTTAATGCTATTTTAAGAAATAAATATAGTTTATCTAATCTTTTAGGATTATATTATTAAATTAATTATAATTAATAATCAAGGGTCGTTACAGCATTTCGCAACCATTGGAGGGATAGGGATGTTACATTTTGGTATCACAACCAAAGTTTTCAACACTGAGCCTAGATGGGTTAGATAAGGGACCATTGGACCGACGTTTCAGGTAGAAATTGTGTTTGGAGAGACTAATTTCGAACCTTTGATTATTTCTGAGTGCCAAGGGGTTGTTTGGCCATGTTACAAAACTACAGTTGGGGTGGTATTTGGCCAGAGAGAGAGAGAGAGATCAATGCACAAAGTGTTGGAGCCGTTGGATCTGATCGGGAGGAAAGGAGATCCCTCACGATCGTTAGATATGGAGAAGGTGCAGGAGAGTTATCCTGGAAACCTTTCGGAGATTCAACTATTGGAAAAGAGAGATGTGGTGAGGCACGAACTCCCGATGCCCAAAACCCTGAAGTCCTGAAATGAACTACACCATAGATCGGAGGAAGAAAACTTGACCATTGGATCAAGAGGAAAGTAAATTGCAATTTCACGATTTTGGCTATCGAGAAAAGCAAGATGTTTGGACGCAAAAACTCCCAAAAAGAAAAGTGAACATGGTAGGACCCGATGACGTCTCCAAAGTTGACGTGGACCCTCGTAAGCGTGGCATGTGCCACCGTGGTTGTTGCAAACAACTGTGTTACGTGGGTCCAAAGGGGATAAAGTAAATCAGAATTTCATATGTCAGAAGATTTGGAGGAAACAAGTGTGGGAACTCCTGAGGTCCGAAGTCCTGACACCTAGAACTCCCGAAGTCCCAAAAATTCGATAAGGGAAGGACCATAGTGGGTTCCAACCATTGGATGTCGTGTAGACTTGGACCATTGATGCACCCGATGTCGCGAGTTCGGTAACCAAAAATCAAGAGATAGTGGTATAACGTTTGGTCACAATCTGTGATTGCATGGGCTGGGAACTAAGAAAGAGGGGGCTATCACCTAAAAGTTACAGACCTGAGCAGAGCTCAAAAGATTCATGAAGTCGAAACGTTTTCTTAGAATCGGGTTGGTTTTGAATGTGTGGAATTTTTTAAGGAAAGATGGCCTGACAAATTCTGGTTGTCTGCACATTGTGATTGCAGAAGTTGACGAGGACCACAACCGGTCAGATCTGCCACTGAGTGAAAACAAATGGAAAAGGCATGAATTGCCTCCAGCTCAAAGAACTAAAGAAAATGAATGGATGTCAACTTGGGATTCGAAGGATCAAACTCCAGTGGGAACGGAAAAGAGGTGAATAAGGAAGGGCATACGATGAAAATCATTGAAAGAGTACAGAGGGATGCCCAGGCTCACCCAGATGATAACAGAGGGCTCAATAAAACTTAGGATAAACAACATGATTTCAACTTGAAGTTGTTGCAGAGCCTGGATAGGATCAAAACTAAATTTGAAAAGGAGAGCGACACAAGAAGAACAGGGAGTCGTAGGACCCTTGAGAGGAAAAGAAGATTGAGGAGTGTTAGCGGACATCGTCGTCATGCCCCAAAGCATTCTAGTAAAGAAACACATGGTAGTTCAAGCCCATATCCTACTAGAAAGGATAAGAGGTTTTGGGTGGATGAAATGAAAGGAGAAATGAATAAGATTAAGCCTCCGACATTTGATGGAGAACACCAGAAGGAAGAAGATGTCGAGACGTGGTTGCTAGGCATCAAGAAGTACTTCCAATTTCAAAATTATTCCTCTCATGATGAAGGAAGAATTTCGATGTACCAACTAAAAGGAAAAGCATCCATGGTGTGGGATCAACTGGTGCAGGTGCAACACATTAGAGAAAAAGACATCACTTGGAAGGAATTCAAGAGGTATTTCGAGAATAAATATTTGACTAAAAGATATTATGACAAAAAGATAAAGGAGTTCTTTGAACTCAAGCTAGGAATCATGACCATTGATGAGTATGAATGTAGGTTCCTAGAATTTCTAAAGTATAATCCATTCATCAAAGATGAGACTATCAAGATTCAGAGGTATCTAAATGGATTACCACCTTCTATTGGTGACAAGATTCAATATGATGACCCTAAGTCTATGGAAGAAACAATAACAAGAATGAAATGTTTATATGAACAACAGAGAGAAAATCCTACCTTCTAGAAGGCTTGGGAAGACAAGAAGAAGTTTAAGAAGGAACAAAGGCAAATGGAATCAAGCCTCCCTTTTTCATAAATAGTCCTCAAGGACAACCATCTTTTAGAGAGCCCAAAAAGGCTGAAGTGGGTGAACAATTGCCAAGGATGACACATATGGAGTGTTGGTGTTGTAAAGAAAACCATAGGTACATAGATTTCCCCCACATAAATGATAAAGAGAGAGTTGTCCACCATGTTCAGCATGTTGAAATGGTGGAGGACATGGGAAATAGAATGCCAAGGATCTACGCAGCCCTGGACAACAAGCAAGTTGAATTTCAGTCGCACATGATTGAAGTGGAAGGTATGATTAACAACCAACCAATTACTATTTTAATTGATTCAGGGGCTAGCCATAGTTATATAGACCCTAGAGTGGTGGAAAGTTTTCATTTGATGAGAAGAAAACATGAAACGTATTGTTTAGTGCAGTTGGCTACATGAACCAAGAGGAAAGTCATTGAGTTGGTTAAGTCTTGTCCTATGGACTTGAATGGACTAAGCACGAAGGCTGAATTGAATATTCTACCTTTAGGCTCTTATGACTGTTTAATTGAGATGGATTGGTTGGACCAACACCATGCCATACTAGACTGTCGTAGCAAGGCGTTCACTTACCTGAATGAGGAAGGGAATCAAAAAATAGTCCAAGGAATTCCCAAAGATGTTGCTATCAGAGAAATCTCAACAATGCAGTTGAAGAAGTGCTACAGAAAAGGCTGTCAAGTATTTGCAGCCCATGTGGAGGAAACACCTAATTATAAGGTGTCAAGTATTGGAGATCATGTCATACTTAAGGAGTTTGAAGATGTATTATAGGAGGTACCAGGACTACCTCTGAAAAGAGATATTGACTTCTCTATAAATTTGATGCTTGTAGCAGCTCTAGTGTCGAAAGATCCTTACAGAATGAGTACGTCGGAGTTGAAAGAGTTGCAATTACATATTGAAGAGATTCTAAACAAGGGGTACATACACCCAAGTGTGTCACCTTGGGGAGCCCCAGTCTTATTCATGAAGAAGAAGGATGGAATACTGATATTGTGTATTGA
Source organism: Picea glauca (assembly GCA_000966675.3). NCBI lineage: Eukaryota > Viridiplantae > Streptophyta > Pinopsida > Pinales > Pinaceae > Picea > Picea glauca. The sequence goes on along the minus strand of JZKD02S0844394.1, from coordinate 749,737 downwards.
TTTCAGCAAGTTAAACAAAGTAACTGTTAAGAACAAATATCCTTTGCCGAGGATTGATGACCTCTTCGATCAATTGAAGGATGAAAATATACTTTTGAAGATAGATATCAAGTTGGGATATCACTAGGTAAGAATAAAGGATGAATACATCAACAAGACTGCCTTCAGAACAAGGTATGACCACTATGAATTCACCGTGGTGCCGTTTGGACTGTTGAACGCACCTGCTATTTTTATGTGCTTAATGAATGGTGTATTCAAGAACTATCTAGACAAGTTTGTCATAATATTCCTGGATTAAATTCTCGTGTATTCCAAGTCATAGGAAGAGCATGAAAAACACCCGAGGATGGTGTTGCAAGTGCTAAGAGATCACCAGTTGTATGCCAAATTGAGAAAATGCTCATTTTATCAGGAACAAATCCACTACTTGGGGCATATTATTTCAAAAGAAGGGATCGTCGTGGATCCTGAGAAGGTTGAGGCCATCAAAGAATGGTGAGTGCCAAAGAACGTGACATAAGTAATATCCTTTATGGGTCTAGTTGGTTATTACAGAAGGTTTATCACAGGATTCTCGAGAATAACTCACCCTATCACTTCTTTGCAAAGGAAGGAGAAGAAGTTTTTGTGGACAGAGGATTGTGAGAGAAGATTCCAACAATTTAAGCAACTGTTAATCAGTGATCCAATCCTGAGGATTGCTGACCCAAATGAATATTTTGTGGTATGCACTGATGCATGCAAAGAAGGACTGGGAGGAGTCCTCAGTCATAATGGATTTGTAATTTGTTATGAATCTAGGAAGATGAAAGAGCATGAAAGGAGATACACAACTCATTATTTGGAGTTGGAAGCCATCGTTCATGCTCTAAGGAAATGGAGACATTACCTCATGGGGAGGAGATTTGAATTGAGAATAGACCACAACAGTCTGAAATACTTGTTTGACCAGCCCACCCTAAATGCTAGGCAAAGTAGGTGGCTGGAGTTTATGTGTGAATATGAATTTTATATCAAGCATATCAAAGGGAAGGAAAAAAGGGTGGCTGATGCACTCAACAGAAAGATGCACAACTTACATGCTACAACCACTAGTATGTACCAAACTGATATAAAGGGAAGAATTTTTGAGGTTACAAATACATATCTGCAGTGCAAAGATTTGGTAGAAAATATACAGCAAGGTAAGATGCCAAAGAAAGTGGAGATTTATAAACTAGGGGTTGATGGAATAATTCTTTACAAGAACAAAATTTACGTACCTAATGTCCAGGAATTGAAATGTATAATTTTGCATGAAATGCATAATGTCCCTTATGAAGAGCACCCTAGATATCAGAAAACTGTGGCAACAGTAAAGAACCATTATTTCTGGCCAGGTATGAAGAAAGAGATTGATGAATACATCGCTAGATGTATGGAGTGCCAGAAGATTAAAGTTGAGCACAGGCATCCAGCAGGGTTGTTGCATCCTTTACCCATTCTTGAGTGGAAGTGGGAAGTGGTGACAATGGATTTCATCACAGGATTGCCCCGAACAAGCAAGCAACATGAATCAATCATGGTGGTGGTGGAAAAGTTATGAAAGTTTCCCATTTTATTCCACTAAAGACTACTCATAAGGAAACAAATGTTGTTGATCTTTTTATGAAGGAATTGGCTCGATTGCACAGAATTCCCAAGACAATTGTGTCTAACAGAGACACAAAATTTACCTCAAATTTCTGGAAGACATTTTTCAAGGGATTCAGAACAAATCTCAATTTCAGTACAGCCTACCATCCTGAGTCGGATGGGCAGACAGAGCAGGTGAATCGAGTGATAGAAGACATATCGAGAATGTATATGATGCACAAACCATCAAAATGGGAAGACTACCTGCACTTGGTAGAATTCGCCTACAACAATGGGTATCAAGCTATCAAGCATCGTCGAAGATAATCCCATTTGAAGCGCTTTATGCCAAAAAATGAAATACTCCAGTAAGCTGGGATAATCCAACTGACAGAGCAATAGTTGGGCCAGAGTTTCTCAAGGAAATGGAAGAGAAAATGCTAAAAATTAAGTAGAATTTGAAGGATGCCCAGGATAGGAAGAAAAGTTATGCTGATAAGAATAGAATCCACAGGGATTTTAAAGTGGGTGACCATGTTTTCCTAAAAGTGAAAGCTAACATAAGTTCCCTGAGGTTAGGAAACTGTGCCAAGTTGGTAGCCATATTTTGTGGGCCATTTGAAATCATAGGAAGGATTGGGCCAGTTGCATATATTCTTGCATTACCTGCATCCATGACTGTACATAATGTGTTTCATGTTTCATTACTTAAGAAATATATAATTGATCCTAATCATGTGATTGATTGGAGTGTGATCCATGTGGAACAAGAAGGTTTCCTGCAAGTGCATCATGTGCGCATATTGGAACGGAAAAGAAAACAACTCTAGAATTGAGACATAGGACTTGTAAAGGTGCTGTGGACCTGGTACGGTCCTGAGGACACAACATGGGATCATGAAGAGGCTATGCGGGTAGAATACTCACATATTTTTGAAGATTTTGGAAATCTTGTTGATGCTGTGTGAAAGTTGCATTGAGGACAGTACAAAAGTAAGGGGAGGGGATTGTAATACCCCAAGGACGTGCCCCAATTGCATTATGAATTTTAATTATGATGTATAAAATAGTGAGCCAAGTTTATATAAGTTGGTGGGATTATGTGTTTATTAGGCCAAAGAGCCTAAGTGTTGAAGGCCAAGAGCCTGATTTTTGTACATGTAATGATGCACATTATTAATATAAAAACATCTCTGCATGTGGGTCGACCACGATTAATGAGTGATGGGGGAATAAGCTTCCAAAAAGTATGGGTAAGGGAGAGGGGACTGAAAGGATGGGAAGAGGGGCTAAGCTTAGTATCTAAAGTCTTTGGGAATAATATTTCAATATTATTCCAAGTTTAAAGCTGTGTAAATGTTTATGTTTTATCTAAGTTCCTGGGAGGGGAAACATGTAAAAAATGGGGAGGATGCAACCCCAGGGAGACAGGTGTCGAACCAGGTGCATGTAATTAAAACCAGAGAAGTGAGTCATGTTGGGGGATCTTCCACTCTCTATCCTCCATCTAAACTCGTGAGTGCCGAGGATCGACCTCTATTTTTCAGTGTTTGTGTTGGAGGAATCCTTACCTGAACCGATAAGCCTATGAGTGTGATATTTGTACACCCTCACACATCTCAAAAACCATAAACATGAGTTTGTTTCATGTTTCATGATTGAGAAACCCGAAGTTTCCTAGGTCGTTTTATGCTATCCCAGTGGGTTGTTGTGGCAGCATAGTTCCTGACTGTGTGAGGTTGCTTCCATTGAATGTGCATTGTTGAGCCTTCCTGTTGTGTCCTCATTGTGTTGCAATTGGTGACAATAACAGGTTGCCAAACTTGTGAGCAACTCTCTCCAGGTGAGAGAGTGGGTTGAGGAAGTAAGAACTCCTGGAAGGGTTCCTGTAGCTTCTATAGAGCTCTAAGACTTTTGGTTCAGTTTGTTGCTAAAGCCCAAGGCAAGCGAGGTTTAGCAGCCAAATGAATGTATTGGTGATAGTGAAGGTGTATACTCCTGGGGTGGGACAAACATGTGGGGAATGAAAGTCTGTGAGGAGTGGGCATAAGTGGCTCCTGGGAGAAAATTCTTCCTCTGTAACTGGTTGTCTTCTCGTTGACCTTGCCTAGCCTAGGATTCCTTTCTTGGTGGAGCTTAGTCCCATCTTGGGGGTGACCTACTGCTGAGAATGATGAGCAGTACGATCTAAGGCTAGGAGGTTCATGGAAGTTCTATACACAGTTGGTGAATTACATCTAGTTTCAAAGGTAAGTATGAGTTTGTGCTTAATATTATGTTTTGCATGCCTATGATGCTTATATGTTATCATCTATGCTATTGTGCATATGAATTATTGTTAATGCCATGGATTATGTATGCTAGTAGTAATTGTGTGCTTTCTCTGTGTTAATGTATTTAATTTATTTAAATGCATGTTATATAAGTGTTATTCCGCAGTAGCATTACTCTCGACGCGGGTTGACATCCCGGAGGATGTTACATTATGGTATCAGAACTTTAAAGGGATAAAGTCATAAGTGTTGGTAGAATTGCTCAACCTTTGGAGGGACAAGGATGTTACATACATCTTCTTAGCATTGGTGTCTGAAATTTTTATCCAAATGTATTAATTAAGAGGGTCAATCTTATGAAGTTGAATGTGAGGAGAAATGATTTTTCTAATATAACAAGCTATGCCTCCTATCCCTCTACGGTGGGATTTTTTGTTCTATGCCGACCATAAGACAAATCCTTCCATGTTAGGGACCTTAGACTCCTCATGCTCCCAAGTTTGAGCTAGACAGATAATCTCAATATCACTCGGGATCCAACTTATCATAGGACCTTTGCGCCATGGAAATCCACGACAATTCCAAAAAAGGATCCCAAGTGTCCCAAGTTCCTATTTATTATTATCCTTCTGGTCTCTATCTTGAACAATAGCTTTTCAATTTCTAATTATTGCCCATTTTCCTTCTGTCTTGGCTTCTTTTACCTTTTGAACTTCCTTCCTTAATTCAATTTGGTCTTCGGGAATGAGGTCTTCATTTATAAATATTCTTGACGCTTTTAAGATTGGAGATTTACTAAGTATGCTATCTTTATGGTCATTACAACTTAATTTGACACAGATCAACCTATCTTTGTGATCAATTATTTTTCCTAGCCTCTTTTCTTTTATGAGGTAAGTTGTATCAATTTGTGATTTATTTTTTAATTCTTCTTTTACTATTGCTAGCGTATCCACCTCTTGTTGTTCTTTTATACCAAAAATTATGAGGTTCAAGGATCTTTTGTTACGCTCATGGACCAATTCGATTAGCTTATTCATTTCCTCTTGGATGGGTTTTATATCCAATTTGTTTTCCATATTACTGAGGGTCAAATTGTTGGTTAGTTTTTCTTCTAGCTCTTTAATCCCATCTCTCAAGTTGTGGTTTTCTTCAACCCCTCCTTCTTGGGTTGATTGCTTATATTTTTCCATTTATTGAATTCTATCCTTCATTGTCTGCAATTCACTTTTGAACCCTAAGAATCTATCCTCTATTTAAGTTTGAATGGTATCTTTAATTTTTTTTATCAATCATTGCCTCTAGCTCTATTTGGAGTTTTACGTCTCTTTCTTCACTCATTTTTTCTAATGTTTCTAACTCTATTTGGATTTTGGAATCTCTCTATTCTCTTCTTTTTTATACTCATTCCATATATAATCATAAAGGATCTCTAAGGTGATTTTGGGGGGCCTCCCCTTGTTAGGATGAGCTTTTGGAATAGGTGGTGGAGTGCTCATATTGAACAATTATTATTATGAATTGATTTTATCTCTCAAATCAACTTTTACTTATGAAAATTAAAATAAATAAAATATATTTAAATCTCTTTGCAACCCATTGAAAAAACCAAAAATAATAATATATCAACACAAATTAATAATATAATAATATTTTAAAAATTAATATTATTATTAATTGTAATATATTAATATTTAAGTTATAATTTGATATATATAAAATCATAATATTTACAATAATATATTAATATTTAAGTTATAATTTGATATATATAAATTCTATATATATATATATATATATATATATATATATATATATTAATATAATAAAATGTAAAATTTCAATTTCAAAATAAAACAAATACACATAGAGTGAATTAATCCGGAAACCAACATAAGTGGGGAGCAAATACCAGTTATATGATAATTCATAAAGGAAAGTAGCATCTGTCTTGCCCGGAGGAAACCAGGACAGATGCTTATGGTCCAGATGAACATAAAACATTTACACAGTAAAACTAAAAACCAGGAAATTATAAAAACCTAGGCACCTAGTGACCTGTCGCCTTCGTGAGTCGGCCAAGTGGTCCCTGCCTGAATGGAAAAATCCTGCGTGCACAGGGGGCATTTCCGCTGAGTTGGAGCACCGGAAAACGAGTCGAGGAGCAGGTCCATGCACTGGACCATGAGGAGGGCCCTATGTTCCAGGTCCGACATGTGGCCTCAAAGCTCGAACACCAAAGCCAGGTGCTCGTCGTTGAGGAGAGAGCCATGCATTCCGCCACTCAAGCCACTAGGAGGAGCAGTCCTCAATTCCATTGCCTCACCAATGCCAACTGCGAGCTCCCTTTGCACCGCTTCACCCTCTGCGACCACAGTCTTCTTGTCACCCGTTGCTTGCAAGTCGCCTGTCCATGGAATTTCTTCGACAATGCAACCAGGGAAGTCATCCTCCCTTGCCAAAACTCTAGTCGTCTCCATGGCACGGGGCTTCTCAACACTCGGCAGGTCCCCCATAGACGGGTCCTCCTCCACGACGCAGGTGGGAAACACATCCTCGGTCTTGGCTTCCTTCTTGTCACTCAGCTTAAATGCCTTGCCTTTCCTACTGCAACCAACTACCAGCTCTGCAATAGTGTCAAGAAACGCCCGCCTCTCAGCCCGAGCCTTCTTTCTAAGAATAGAATATGCCAGAGCCAGAGCGTGTTCTAATTTCTCCTTTCGACTCCGCTATGCCTTCTGGGCTTCCCAGACAGAACCTTGGCGAGGCCTCCCTTGCTTTCTAGCCATTGCATCCGGGGGGTGAATGCAAGTGCCAAGCAAATGCAGTGAAAAACTATAAGTCCAGGACGAGAGCAGGTGTGAAGCGCGAGCAGACCTTCTCTTTCGTGGCACACGCAAAAACAACCATCCCTGGTAATCCTTATCAGAATGCAGAGAAAAGGTGGTGAGCATCCAAGCGAAGAGTGTAGCACTCCTTCTCTGCCTGGTCTCATGAGAAAACACATAGCCATACACCAGAGTCATCTATCCTCCCATATCCGCTTTCAATCTGAGTGTGCAGGTGGTGTAAATGGTCACGCGAGGGACGAGTCCCTCCGTCGTATGGCTCCTGCTATGGCCGTCCACCATCGTAAATGCTGATGTGTTGGTGGCGGCCATCAGTAGTTAAACCCAAGCTTAATGTTGGTCCTGGTGTCACCACCACGGTGCCGCGTGTCACCCCATCCAAGGGATTTTGATAAATTATTAATATAATATTATAAATACATTATTTACATTCATTATAAAGGGTATGTAATACATGGTCTTGTAATATATAGTGCAATCAATAATGTGTAATATTATAATTAACATGAAGACATTATTTATAAAGATAAGTATTTATTAGTGGGTGAAATTATGAAGATGGGTTACAGTTTTCCTTGTTTTATGAGAAAACAAATTATTTTTTCAGACAATTGTTTAACAATATGTTCCTTACACATAAAAGGAATGATAATGAGTTACGTTTTTCTACAACAATGTATCTATTATTAAATTTATGTTTTTAAGAAAAAAAATATACTGCAACAATCTACAGAGACTCTATTTTATTATGACTATAATTTTGAATCTAACGGATGAATATTATAATTTCTAGAATTTTTTTAAGTTGACCAAGATGAAAACGTTGCAGATTTTAAACACATGTTTTCTACACCTTGCATCTATCTTAATTTTTACTTAAAACTAAAATCTAAATATACCCTTTTGAAAAGAACAGTTTAAGGTTTATGAATATATTTTTTTCTAAATGTCTGCTGAAAATATTATGTAGTGTTTTTTTTTTAATTAAATAAAATTAGATAAACGTAAATAAAATGAAAACAAATTATAGGAATTGAAAGTAGATTCAATTTTGGAAATGTTGGTGTCATTTTCGAACCCAAATTCTCAGTATTTGCATGAGTCTGCAACCTCTGAAGTTCAGGTAAGATTGGAACAATTCTCTAGTTTTTGTTTTCAGTCCTAATTTCATGTTTTCAGCCGAAATAATCTTTAAGCCGAAAAACTATTATTTCGGCCGAAAGACTAAAATCTAATGGAAACCGTCAAAACTAAACAGTTTCCAAGGTTTTCGGCCGAAAAAACCTTCTTTTGGCTGAAAGGTTGTTCAGCGAATTCCGTCGTTCGGAAAAAATGAGAAGACACGTATCATTTCGTTTGTGCCAAATTGTATAAATAGACTTTCGACCGAACACATTTAACACAATTCATCGAATGGACAAGCAGATATGAGCTCGGGGATAGGGATTTCAAAGCATTTCTATTACTTATTGCAGCTGTAATATTTTATTTCTTTATTTCTTCCCTCTGTTCAAGTTTTTATTGGAATAACAATTTATATGTTTAAAGATAAATGTTGAGAATTTTTTCAAGGAGAAGTCTTTGTTGAACATATATTTTTTAGATAACTACAAAAGTCATGGGAAACAAAAGTTTGTGCAAGAGAAAATTTGATCACCCTCGATATTATACTCGCTAAATCGAACAAAGGAAAGCGATTTATTGGAGAAAGATATAAGAACGTGCAAATATTGAAGAAAGAAACGATGGTAATGTCAATAGATATTTTCGACAGGAAGAAGTTCAAGAAGTAATGCATGTACATATGATGATTGAGCACACAACACACATTCAGACTGTATTTAGAAAGTACAAAATTCAAAGTATAGAACTCAAATTTAAAATATTGTAAATAATATAATTGATTGTAATTAGAATTTGATGTTTTTCAAAAAACATAAATAAATTTGTCTCATAATGTCGAAGAAGACGTTGAAACCGAAATTGAAGCAGAAGGCATTGAAACCGAAATTGAAGCAGAATACATTGAAACCAAAATTGAAGCAGAATACAAATAACCTATAGGTATGTACATAAATTTAGATAATACAATATGAACACTCAAGTATATATAATTTAGTGAATTTGTGTCCGGGTTATTTTTTTTAATATAAACTTTAAATTGAAATATACAGGAGAATCTATCAACATTGATGATGAAATATTAGAAAATCTTGATACTGACAAATTTGGGAAGAAAAAAGCTAAGCATTATATAAGATATCAAACTAAGAATATGTATAATATTTTTTTCAAAGATGAATCAGTAACAATACAAGATCAACTTTTACTTTGTCTAATGAAGTCAAGAAAGTTAAAATAAGCTACATCATTATTGGGTATTCAAAAGTTGACAAAGGATACAAAGGTGAAACATAATGTCTTTAACAATATAACTAGTGTATTAAAAGCTTTTGAAAAATCTTGAAAAGAAGATGTCTGTGTTGCACGTAGAGTGATACAAACAAAAATTATTTCATATAGCAATATAAAAGATCGTTTGACACGACATATGGCAAAAACGATGGGAACGTCAAGAAAAACATTACACAAACATAAAAAAAAATTGATTGCAAATAAATGTAAATGATGAATTGGCTTGTTAGACAGTGATTTCTAGACAACCCTACAAAGATAGACTTGAAGAAAATGTTAAAGAATTGGCCTATAATTGTTGGTTGGAAGAATCTCGTGTTTCACCACATACAAGGGATGTGTTGTGAAGAAGAATAGAACGAAAAAAATATTAAGAACATCCAAAAAATATAATGCCAATGAAACAAATAGAGTTGTTCAATAAGTTCAAATAAGAGCACAAAGAAGTTAAAATTTCCATCAATACATTTGTGCAAAAAAAACCATGGTTTGTTAAACCCATCACTGTCCGTGACACTTGTTGTTGTCGTTATCATGTGGATTTTGAGTTGTATTACAACAATTTTTTGGATTTTTGTAAAACTTTCTGGCTAGGTTCACCTCCTCCTTCCACATTCCGTATTTTTATATCTGAAATTCTATGTGAAAAAGAAGATGATGATTTATTTTACAAAAAAAATGTATTGGTGGAAAGAAATTTGATCATTTTGGAAATATAAGTTTGTTTCATTCAAAGTATCATATTGATATGAATGATCAATCATTTTCTAATATAAAAGTCAATTGAAAGAGATATGAATATATGAGTAGCACATCTCCACATTCTTCAAATGTTATTTCCAAAAGGATTGATTTGAAGGTAGATAAAATCAGTGTGATAGATTTTTTAAAGAAGTTTGAGGAAGAAATCTATAAATACACCAAGCATTCACATACAGATCGATGGAAAGATCTATAATTCAAACAATCTCGTGAAGTGTTTCCACCAGGGACAATTTTGTCTGTAGTTGATTTTGCAGAGAATTACACATTCACTACACAAAATGAAATACAGAGAGAATATTATCATTCTGATCAAGTCACGATATTTGTCCATGTTTTATATAGACATGCTCAATGAAGTCTAGATAACATAGAAAGCACCAATGACAATCTACATGTTATTAAAGAATATCACTTTTATATAAGTGATGATCGAGCACATTACACACATTATGTACAACATTGTTTTGATAAATTTTATGATTCATTGAAAGAAAGAGAAATCCGATTCGATCGACATTGGATATGGTCAGATGGGTGCGTGGGTCAGTTAAAATCTTCATGATCATTCTATTGGTTATGCCATCTTCATAAAAAATTAAACATTACATATTGTTGGAATTTTTTTGAGACTGGTCATGGAAAAGGAGAGCACGACGGTGCAGGGGCATGTATAAAATGAGAACAAGTTGTTGAATGGTGCAAAATGGATTTAAGCCATGAATATAATCCGTCAAGGGATGTGCGCAGGTTTGTCTATATATAAATGTTACATGTATGTATACAAGATATATAAATTTGAATGTGTTCAAATATATATTCAATCTTCAATCATTTTCTTGAGAGATTTCAAGTTAACAAGTTCTTGTCTTGTGAAGTTTTTTCTGGTATGTTGGAATCAAATATGTAAATAGATCAATCCCATATGATGCGAGTACAGTACCTGGGACACGAAAAATACATTGAGTTAAAAAAAAATGTTTTCAAAATGGGTTTGCATTTGATAGAAGAAATGACTCATGTTTTTGTTTAGTTTGCATAGAGAACAAAAAATCCATAGATATTTGCGAGAATGAAAATGCAGGATATGTTAAAGCTTGGAGACATACTGAACTTAATGTAAAAGGGAAAATTCCACTTGCAATCTCAGAGGAGATGGAATGAAATGAAACTATAGTGTTAGTTGATGGCAATAGAGTTTCTGATCTTATTAGAGAAAGCAACTTTTATGTTTAAATTTTTTCAAATAACTTGTAGATGTACTTCTGTGATAATCTAACATGAATTATTTGTTGTCCAATATATCCAATTATTTTCAAGAGATGTTTTTTCCATGGTTGCACCTGTAGACAACACTGAAAATGTGAAATATTATTTGATGTGATGCACAGAACAAAATATGAGGCTATTAAAGGATTTTGATGATAACAATTTTATATATGAAAGATGATCCATTGTATTGAAAGGATATTTTTTTCAAGAAACCCATTAAACTGATACTCATGTTCACTTTCAAGACTAACAATTAGATGTCACAAGTTGAGAATATAGTTATTTTGTATGTGCAGCATGCATAAAGTTAATAGAAGTTCAATAAAAAAAAAAGGTTAGAAAATGGAAAATGTCCAAAGTCGATCATGAACGAATAATTGAAGATGGAATACCATTACGGTGTTTTTAAACAAGTGGCACATGTACATTCCATAATTTTTTATTTTTCATTAAAAGTACATTCCAGATTTTGATGACTTGTTTTGACTATCTTCAAACATATTTCCAATTATGATATTTATAAAAAGGGTTTGTATAAAAAACTCTAGATCATTCTTAAAAAACACAGATAAAATATGGTTCAACCATATTTTATCTATGTTTTTCAACCATTACAGAAATCAAAATTATTTGATGAGCATTACACCAATCTAAATTGAGTTGTATACCTCTTGTATGAGAATTTTATTTTAAACTAAAAAATTGTTAAACACCATTTCCATTGACCCTTACTTTTTTCAATAGTATTTTTTTCCATTTTATTTTAATAATATTGCATTAGGTTCAAGGATATATGAACCTTTAGGTGAATATCTCTTATAGCTTTAGCATTTTTTTAATGACTACATGATAAAATTAAAGAAGAGTTGATCATCTCTTCCATTCTAAGGTTTTATTTTATTGTCACATCATTTTGAGAATTTTATTTTATCGTTAATACACAAACCAAAAAAGAGTTTAACATCTCTTCTATCTCAAGATTTTATTGTATAAACATTACCTATATTTAATTTGGATATCTCTTCTATCTTGAGAATTTTATTTTTATTACTAATGCACCAATCAAAGAAGAATTGGACATCTCTTTTATCCTTGATTTGAGAGCATTGACTTCTTTAAGTGGTAATTTTTTTTTTCATTTTTTAAATTAATATGAACTAACAACTAAAAACAAATTAAACATCGCTTCCACTCGTTGTAATAACATTTTACTAATAATATCATATATATACTAATATCTCCATCCTATTTATTAAGTTGATAAATACATTTGAAATTTGAAATTATTTAGAATATCCATTTTAATAATTAAATTTATTTTCATGTAAACTTTTTTAGAAGTTTTAAGCATTAGAATTAAATTGTAATTAATAGATATCTTCTCTAACAAAGTTAAGGAAATTAATACAACCTTGTTTAAAGTCAAGTGAATTAAATTGTAATTAATAGATCTCTTCTCTAACAAAGTTAAGGAAATTAATACAACCTTGCCTAAAGTCAAGTGAAGACCCTTACAAAAAGGTGGGTTTTGTTGATACTTAGAATACATCACCAAAAGACTTCATCCTCCCTTGAAATCCGGCTTTCTTTACTTCTAATTTCCTCTGAAATTTGACTTGTATTTCAAATGAATGTATAATGATATTTATTTATACCATTTATGTCACTTCCTTTTAACATTATGGCCGACCTGACACTTTCTTATTTTGTAATTCTTTTCTTTAATTATCTTCAGG